>JAODAL010023590.1:0-62395 GCA_025379985.1 Phyllomedusa bahiana
GAAATGCAGAACAAATAGGAGAGTCCTTTTATTGTAACAAGTTTTGGTGCATTTGGGATGCAGCGGTTGTGAACAAAATCTATATTGAAAGATTAACAAGAAAAAAAAATACATTGGGGTGTGAAGTCGAGAACCCCGTTTAAAAACTACGTTTTCAAAATTTTCCCGGTAAATGATCATGTAGATCAAAGAATATTTAAAGAAGGGGGGTGGAGATGTGGATAGTGGGACAGACCTACAAGGAGGAAATGCACAGACGATGTCTGGTTCATCTTGGATGCCATGTTACAAAACCTACAAAACACAAATGTCCATGCACATAAAAAAATCACTTTAATACCCATAATGAAATACATACAATGTGATGTGAACTACTTAATACATATTCTTTTTCAAAATTGTTCCTTTATTGAATATCCCCTTATACTTCCCTATGAATAATATTTCTCATTGTAGAATAATGCAGATTGTTTGGAAGTGTCCTAATACCCCCTATTACCTTAGATTGATGGACAGTAACAATTGCTTCTGTAAGATTACTGATGATGTCTTTCCTCTTTGTCAGGTGCTCAAACTTTTTGATGATTAATTTATAAAGACATTTGATTTTGAGCACCTGTCTGTAACATACCCACTTAATTCCTTGGAAGCATTAAGGTGTTTTTTTTAAAACGCACTCTTCAGCAAATGACTTCAGGGGGGAAAATGTTTAAAATGGAAATTTAAATGGCGTTTAAAAAAACTTTTCCTCTTCGATGGGGTCTGTAATTTGTTTTTCAAGGTAACTTCAACTGTGAGGGGACAAAATCTGAAAAATTTCGAAAATCCCATTGTTGATTTTCAATAATTAAAAAAAAACAGAACTTAATAATTGTCAAAGAAACCTTTGTTTGCAATTTGGAAAGGGCGCGTTTTTTTGTATTTTGGGGATTTGGGCTGGGTTTTTATTAAATTTAATAAAGAAGTGCTTGTTATCTGGGTTGGGTTCTTTTATTTTTGGGCCCCAAATTTTTTATGTTTATTGAAAAAAATAAAAAATAGCCGATTGTCTTGGTTTTATTGCAAGGGTTTTTTTTTTAGAGTATGTTTTTTTTATTTTTTTTTCTTTTTTTTTTTAAAAATTAAATAAAAAAAAGGGTTTTTCTAGGGGTTTAAAAAATTTGTTGTGTTCTTTCCCGTGTTTAAAGGGGGTTTTCCCCCTTTTTTTAAAACCTTTTGAGGGCCGTGGTGTTTTACGGCTGGGGTCGGGGGAAAAGGGAGGTCGCGCTAGTGCAGTTCTCCCCATTAATTTCAATAGGAGTCCCGAATGTGGAAGAGCAAGAGTGCTGAGGTATATGGTGAACCTCCACATCATAGGGAAGTGGGGAGAGCTGCACTAGGCCGACTCACATCAGTGGATTTTACGAGTTGGGAAAATCCTTTTGACATTTTAATAAATCATATTCCTGTATTATTTAGGTCAAATTAAGGAAGGTCTATGTGCAATTTACTTACAAAAGCCCTTCCTGTCACTTGCAAATTTGGAAAGACCACCACCTACGCCCCCCGTGTGCTTGCTTGATTGTTTGTTGTTCTTTCCTTCCACTTAAAAATTTTGCTTTAAAAGTTGGTAAGGGACTTGTTGAAATTTTTAAAAGGAGAAAGCTTTGGTATTTAAGTTGAAGAGGGGTTTCCCTTGGCATAGAAGAAAAAAAAACAGAAAATTATTGCCCCCCCCCAATGAAATTTAAAGTGAAATGATGAAGGATTAACTTGGGAAATTTTTTCATCTTCCCGGGGTTATGGGGCTTTTGGAATTTATAATTTTTTGGGTGTTGGTTGTGCATGCTGAGACTGGACGGTTTTGGAAAGGAAGTGTAAAATGGAACTCATCTTTCTGCTTCTTGGGTTTTAACCGGGAAATTTGCTGATGGAAGACAGCCCGTGTTTTTTTTTTTAAGACTTGCTACGGTAAGTTTTTGGGAAAAACTCGGGTACCAGTCTTTAAAAAATTTTGTCACGGGCTTAAACCCCAAAGGGTTTGTTATTTTTCCTTAAGATGAACAAAAGTGAACCATTGAATGGGTTGAACAGGCTCTATTTTTGCAACCTGTATAGTTCAACTAAATTCCAATACATTAAAGGGGTTGTCTCACTCATTGTTTATTCTTACCTCAGTCTGTTTTCTTGGTTTTATTTTGAATTCAGGGGAGTGTTTATGGTTTTTCTTGGGGCAGTAGAAGCCAGGTCTGTAGCTATAGAACCATGTGGCAGCCTATCGGAGAATAAACAGGTTGTAGCTTTAGCGACCGAGGAGCGATGCAGCCCTTACAAAGGGAATTTCGGAATGGTAGGAATAATAATCTACAAAATTGAAAAGTGTTGTTTTTCAAGATCGCTAATTAGAGGGTGGGGCCCACACCAATGTGGACAACCCTTGACTGATGACCCTTTCTTAAGGGGAAAAACATGAAAATGTTTTTTTTGTTTAAAAAATTTTTTTTAAGGTCCTGGTCTGATGGTATTTTTACTCATGTTCAAAGCTTCACTTGTTTTTGATGCTATTTTTGGGGGAGATTTTTTATGGGATGTGGGGGACAATTTTTAGTGGTTTGGTTTTTTTGTGTAGGGGAAATGTTGTTTTGTAATTAATTTGTTTATTTTAAGATAATTTGGGGGGAGTGGGAAAATGGTTTTTTTTGTGGTTTGATGGTTTTTTTGGGTTGTAAAGTTTGGGTTTTAAAACTTTTAATCGTCCCCTGCCCAAAAAAAAGGGAAGTGCTTATATTTTTTGCCCCTGTGTGCTGGGCTTTTTTGGGGTGCTTTTTTTCCATTGAACAGGAATTTACATTCATTAAAACAGGAAATTTACTGTGTCCTTTTCCCCCCCAAACTCAGTATAACCCGCCAAACTTGAATTATTAAGAATTTCTTGGTTTTTTCCCCATGTACAACATCTGGCAGATAGAATGGTAAAAACTGTCCGAAGTGCTTAAAGTTCAAAAAATTTTCTTGAGGTAAAGCGCTCTGATTAAAAAGCTTAAAAACTTTGTTGACTTGAAGAATTGTGGTCCAGAAGATAGATCCTGGGAACCAGAGGAGAATTTTGATGCTCCAGAACTCATATGCAAGTTCTGGCTCTGTGAATGCTGCTCCACTCCATGCACCTTTCCCTTTCCTTGATGCTTCTGTTTACTTAGCCTTCCTGTTCCTCCATAGACTGCACTTCTCAGCTGGCCTTTACTTTCCCCTTGTCCCACGGGAGATCACTGTCCATAAAAAGTAAACCATGTGTATACTTTAGGAGTAATTTTATTAAGAAAAACGTTTTATACTTTTCGATGAAGAAAAATTTAAATCTGAAAAAAAGATAGTAAGATCTCTGCTCTCATTTTTAGTCCAATAAAAAAGAGGGGGGATCAGACGATATGTAATCACTCCTATAGAACCCCACGTATCGAGGGAAGAGAAGGAAGCTGAAAATCAAGGTCCGGGGGTAGCAACCCTTGGGCCTAAGGGGGTTTAAAAATGGTAGGGGGCCCCTATTTTTAATGGATGTTTAAAAAATGGGGTATGTCCAAGGAAGAGTTTAAAAAAAACGGAGATTTCTGGTTAAAAATGTAACAAGCTTAGTGCCAGGTTTGAAGAAGGGGGGGTTTAACTGATGTAAAAATTTTAGCTTTTTTATGTGCGGGATTTGGGGGGCCCAAAAACATTTCTAGATGTAATAATAGAAAAAAGTTTTTAGGACCAGGATTTGGAGAAGGGTCTGGATACTTTTAGATGTAAATAAAAAAGATAGTAAAAAAGGATTTGGAGAAGGGTCTGGATACATTTCTAGAGTAATAATATAACAAATTTGTGCCAGGATTCTGGAGAAGGGTCTGGATACATTTTTAATTAATAAAATATAAAACAAAAGGGGTTTTTATTAAAATTGACCGGGGGTTTTGGAGAGGGTCTGGATACATTTCGAGAAAAATAGAACAAGTTCTAGTGGGGATATGGAGAAAAGTCTGGGTTCATTTCTAGATGTAATAATAGAACAAGTAATGACCGGGATTCTGGAGAAGGGTTTTTGGATACTTTCTAGATGTAATAATATAAAAAGTTATGTGACCGGGGTTCTGGGAAGGGGCTGGATACATTTCTAGATGTAATAATAAAAAGTTATTGTGACCGGGATTTGGAGAAGGGTTGGATAATTTCTGTGTAATAATTAAAAAAGTTTAGTGCCCGGATTCTGGAGAAGGGTTGGGTACATTTTAGTTTTAATTTAAAAAAAATTTTTAAAAAAGGTTTAGAAGGGTTTTTTACCAGGATTCCCTTTGGGGAGGGGTCATATCCTGGGATTTTTTCTGATGCCCGATTGGGGCGGGGAAGGGAATTTTTTTCCCAAAAGGGCAATTGGCTTCTTCCCCATGGGGGTTTTTGCCCTTTCCCCGGATCAACACTATAGCACAATAGGCTGAACTGGATGGACTGTCTTTTTTTTGGCCTTAAAAAACTATGTAACTATGAATTTGAAGCTGCTTTTGGCTATGTGAAACAGCACGGTGAAACAACCCTTTTAAGCTGCCCTGCCAATTTAGAATATAATCTATCTAGCATCACTGCTAAAAAAAAATCTATATGTATGTTTTTGGGAAAAAACTGCTAAAAAATTTTTTTTTCAAAGGTGTCCCTTTTTTACAGTTATTCCATTCTGCAGATGGAGTTTATGGCTTGACTCAAATTTTCAGTCTTTTCAAGGCTGTTTAACCCTTTATGCCACAGGCCTGAAAATGCCTTAAAGGGGTTATCTCACGACAGGCTTTTGCATTCATCTTGAGCTTTCTCTCTTTTACAGCTTCAAATTCAGGGGCAAGTCTCTCCTCCCAGTAGGCGGTCTCACCTTCCAGTAGGCGTGTCTTCCCCCCACTGAAGATGGTGAAAACATCATTCTGTGTGACAGTGGAAGAGAGAGGCTGTACGCTCTGGGACCCCCGCAATGGTCAGTTCTCCTATCTGCAAAGCTGTCACCTCCAGGCTCCACAAGCTCCTGGTAACCCGGGAAAACTACATGGGGGTTTAAAAGTTAGGCCCTGTTCACATGGGTTTTTTGGGGGGTATCTTCCCGTTTTCGGGCCCTACTGCGCTAAATATGGGACGAGATACGTCCCAGATATTACGGTAATCCACAGTTCTCATAGAGAACTATGGATTACGTCTCCTCTCTCCGCTCGCACAATACGACGAGCGGGGAGAGAAGTGACGTCACTTATTCATGGCGTTATATGCGCCGTGAATAATGAATATCTATAGGGCCGGCGAGCTGCCGGCTCCTCTGCCCCGCTGCAGGGCACATGGCGTAATTGCAGGCGAAATATGTCCCCACAATTACACCGTGCATAAGCCATGTGAACATGGCCTTATACATACAGTCCCCTAATATTACAGAAAGTGACATCTTATCATTGTGTCTAGCAGAGTGTATTAGATGTGTGTTATATGGGTGGGGGAGCAGAGTGTTTTATATGTGTGTTATATAGGTGGGGGGAGCAGAGTGTTTTATATGTGTTATATGGGTGGAGGGAGCACAGTGTATTATATATTTGTTCTATGGGTAGGGGGAACAGAGTGTATGATATGTGTGTTATATGGGTGGGGAGGGGAGCAGAGTGTATTATATGTGTGTTATATGGGTGGGGGAGCAGAGTGTATTATATGTGTGTTATATGGGTGGGGGGAGCAGAGTGTATTATATGTGTGTTATATGGGTGGGGGAGCAGAGTGTATTATATGTGTGTTATATGGGTGGGGGAGCAGAGTGTATTATATGTGTGTTATATGGGTGGGGGGAGCAGAGTGTATTATATGTGTGTTATATGGGTGGGGGAGCAGAGTGTATTATGTGTGTTATATGGGTGGGGGAGCAGAGTGGATTATATATGTGTTATATGGGTGGGGGAGCAAAGTGTATTATAAATTAGTTATATGGGTGGGGGGAGCAGAGTGTATTATATGTGTGTTATATGGGTGAGGGGAGCAGAGTGCATTATATGTGTGTTATATGGGTGGGGGGAGCTGAGGGGATTATATATGTGTTATATGGGTGGGGGAGCAGAGTGTATTTTTTATTTGTGATATAGGTGGGGGGAGCAGAGTGTATTATATGTGTGTTATATGGGAGGGGGAGCAGAGTGTATTATATGTGTGTTATATGGGTGGAGGGAGCAGAGTGTATTATATGTGTGTTATATGGGTGGGGGGAGCAGAGTGTATTATATGTGTGTTATATGGGTGGGGGGAGCAGAGTGTATTATATGTGTGTTATATGGGCGGAGGGAGCAGAGTGTATTATATGTGTGTTATATGGGTGGAGGGAGCAGAGTGTATTATATGTGTGTTATATGGGTGGGGGGAGCAGAGTATATTATATGTGTGTTATATGGGGGAAGGAGAAGAGTGTATTATTTATTCGTTATATAGTTGGGGGGAGCAGAGTGTATTATATGTGTGTTATATAGGTAGGGGGAGCAGAGTGGATTATATATGTGTTATATGGGTGGGGGAGCAGAGTGAATTATATGTGTGTTATATGGGGGAGGGAGCAGAGTGTATTATATGTGTTATATAGGTGGGGGGGAGCAGAGTATATTATATGTGTATTATATGGGGGAGGGAGCAGAGTGTATTTTTTTTGTTATATAGTTGGGGGGAGCAGAGTGTATTATATGTGTTATATGGGTGGGGGGAGCAGAGTGGATTATATGTGTGTTATATGGGTGGTGGGAGCAGAGTGTATTATATGTGTGTTATATGGGTGAGAGGAGCAGAGTGTATTATATGTGTGTTATATAGGTGGGGGAGCAGAGTGTATTATATGTGTGTTATATGGGGGAGGGAGCAGAGTGTATTATATGTGTGTTATATAGGTAGGGGGAGCAGAGTGGATTATATGTGTGTTATATGGGTGGGGCCAGATCATTCAGATCTGTCCCTGGAACAGCGTAGAGCAGCTTTTAGTTTCACTTTCAAACAGCTCAGGGGGAGTAAGAGGAGAGAGTGCAGGCAGCCAATCACAGCAGAGGGTGTGTGTCCCACACAGGGAGCGTGCCCCATCCAGAGGGTTAAACTAAATATCAGGCAGCCAATCGCAACAGAGGGTGCGTGGTCCATCCGCAGGCTTCAGATTTAGCTCTCGACACTCACTGATTTGCTCATAGCTGCTATACTAAATGATTTAGGTAATGCAAACCAATTATAAAAGTGCTTCACTTTCACTGTCCCCATCATAACAGATATGGTCTTTGTAGAGACAAAACCTCTTTCATGACCATAAGTAATTTAATGCAAATTTTTAAACTATTTTTTTGTAGTGTGAACATAAAAAAATGTTTTTCTTTATTTTTGTTTTTACACCATTCACACTAAATAACCTGTTATATTGATTCTACAGGTTATTACGGTTGTGTAGGAATCCAATATGTGTAGGATTTTTATGTGTGTGTGGGGTGTTTACACAATTTTTAATATTTATTTTTATCTTATTTATTTTTTCTACACTTTTTTTTGTTTTACTTTGTTTCCTTTGTTATTTAAATCCTATTAGGCCGTGTTCACACGGCTTATTCCCGACAGATTTGTGAGCCGTATTGAGCGCACAAATCCGCCGTGAATACGGGGCGGGACGGGGGTGGGGCCGGAGCGCGGCGGGGGCGCCGCTCCCGGCCCCACAGACAATGCATTGTTTACGGCGCGTCCGCGCCGTAAATAATGTGCATGTCACTTTCTCCCCGCCCGACGGATTTGCCGACCGGGGAGGAGCGACGGATTCCACTGTTCTCTATGAGAGCAGTGGATTACCGTAATGACTCCGACGGATTGGCGCCGTATTGAAGCGCAAATCCGGCGCGGAATACGCCGCCAATCCGTCGGCAAATAAGCCGTGTGAACGGGGCCTTAAGGGATAACTATTTAACACTTTTTTTTTACACTTAGTAATGTATTAGCATATTCATGTATGCACCAGTATACTTGTAGGGAACAGAATTTCTATCCCCCGATCTGAAATAGGCTTTTTTCGGACCATACAATACAGAGAATTAGCGCAGACTTTTGCAGAATAAATTTATTATATTTAAATAGCTACGAGTTATAAAAAATACTTCACCAGGCTATTTTTACACAAACAAATGGACCACATTAAATACATGCTGTCCTTTCAGGTAACACCCAATAATTAAACAAAGGCGTGGCTTTAACCCTATACAAAACATATCTACAGACAAATTTTCCTTTCAATCTAACAT
The DNA here is from genome assembly GCA_025379985.1 of Phyllomedusa bahiana. NCBI lineage: Eukaryota > Metazoa > Chordata > Amphibia > Anura > Hylidae > Phyllomedusa > Phyllomedusa bahiana. The sequence continues at coordinate 8,274 of JAODAL010023590.1, forward strand.
CAAATACAATAAAACTCTTGATATGCCTCATAAAAATCATGTTACATCATTATAATATGCATCATTAAAAGATCATGAATTATTACTATAAAAAGTTTTGAATCCCTATCTAAAAGATTTAATACCGAAAGAGACCTTTGGAGAATTGCAGTGGAAAGGACGGAAGCCGGTAAGGAACAGTAAACACCAAGAACTACAAGGTTGATTTTAGACTACAAGCATGGTGGACCTGTAGGGTTATAACAAACAGCGAAACATAAACCCTATATTTAAAAAAAAAAAAAGCGATCTCTAGAAAGGAGAAAAAACTTTTTCAAATTAGCTCCATTATTTCATTAAGGCCATGAGGAGAGAGAGGTTGGAGTTGGTAAATACAAAACATCTCTCTCCTCACCAAAGCCTCAAATCTATTTACAGTGTTTGATGGTATATAATCAATTGGTACAACATATAAATTAGTGTCATCTGCATTGTGTTTAATAGCATAATGGAGAGATAACCAATGTAACTGGTAACTTCTTTTAATGTTACACCGATGGCTTCAGATTCTCTTAGATAATTTTTTTTGTGGTCCTCCCCACATATTGGAGGCCACAAGGGCACTGGATAGAATAAATTACATAATCATTTTGACAATTAAGTTTATATCTGATTTCAAAAGATTCTCTGGTTTCTATAAGAATAAAAAGATGTCTGTGTATTAAATTCTGCAGGGACGAGTCATAGCAGTCTGGACCAGATGGAGAAGAAAAGAATAACTCATCAACGAAGGGAACGACTCATCAGAGAAGATGTCTCAGATGAGTCCCTCCATGTAAATTTACTGTTATCACTTAAATATGTGCAGAGTGCATGCCTACAACTTGTTTCTACCACTGTATGGTTATTGCATGGTGGTAATATTGGTTGTAGTGTAATGGTTTATATTCAGTAATGGTGCTGTGCATAGTATATGGTCTTGCTATAGCTTTATGTATGTATGCATATATATGTATATATATGTATATATATATATATATATATGATATATGTATATATATATATATATATATATATATATTAGTACAGACAAAAAGTTTGAACACACATTCTCATTCCAATAGTTTTCTGTACTTTCATCACTCTAAAAATTGTAGATTGACACTGAAGGCATCACAACAATGAATAATCACATGTGGAATTATATACTTAACAAAAATGTGTGAAACAACTGAAAATATGTCTTATATTCTAGGATCTTCAAAGTAGCCACATTTTGCTTGGATTACTGCTTTGCACACTCTTGGCCTTCTCTTGATGAGCTTCAAGAGGTAGTCACCTGAAATGGTTTTCCCTTCACAGGTGTGCCCTGTCAGGTTTAATAAGTGGGATTTCTTGCCTTATAAATGGGGTTGGGACCATCAGTTGTGTTGTTCAGAAGTCAGGTGGATACACAGCTGATAGTCCTAGTGAATGGACTGTTAGAATTTGTATTATGGCAAGAAAAAAGCAGCTAAGTAAAGAAAATTGAGTGGCCATCATTACTTTAAGAAATGAAAGTCAGTCAGTCCGAAAAATTGGGGAAACTTTGAAAGTGTCACCAAGTGCAGTGGTAAAAACCATGAAGCGCTACATAGAAACTGGCTGACATGAGGAGCGCCCCAGGAAAGGAAGAGCAAGAGTCATCTCTGCTCCGGAGGATAAGTTCATCCGAGTCACCAGCCTCAGAAATTGCAGGTTAACAGCAGCTCAGATTAGAGAGCAGGTCAATACCACCCAGAGTTCTAGCAGCAGACACATCTCTACAACAACTGTTAAGAGGAGACTGTGTGCAGCAGCCTTCATGGTAAAATAGCTGCTAGAAAACCACTGCTAAGGACAGGCAACAAGCAGAAGAGACTTGTTTGGGCTAAAGAACACAAGGAATGGACATTAGACCAGTGGAAATCTGTGCTTTGGTCATTTATTTTTCAACAGGACAATGACCCCAAACACCTCCAGACTATGTAAGGGCTATTTGACCAAGAAGGAGAGTGATGGGGTGCTACGCCAGATGACCTGGCCTTCAAAGTCACCAGACCTGAACCCAATCCAGATGGTTTGGGGTGAGCTGGACCGCAGAGTGAAGGCAAAAGGGCCAACAAGTGCTAAGCATCTCTGGGAACTCCTTCAAGACTGTTGGAGATCATTTCAGGTGACTAACTCTTGAAGCTCATCAAGAGAATGCCAAGAGTGTGCAAAGCAGTAATCCAAGCAAAAGGTGGCTATTTTGAAGAACCTAGAATATAAGACATATTCCAGTTGTTTCACACGTTTTTGTTAAGTACATAATTCCACATGTGTTAATTCATAGTTTTGATGCCTTCAGTGTGAATCTACAATTTTTGGAGTGTTGAAAATACAGAAAACTCTTGGGATGAGAAGGTGTGTCCAAACTTTTGGTCTGTACTGTATATATATATATTAATATATATATATATATATATATATATATATATATATATATATATTTATATAAAAGGTATAATTTCCGGTGAGGGGCAGATGTCGTTAGCACTTTTATTACTCAGTTTCCTGGTGAGGGAGACTAAAGCCCCAGCGCCCCATCTTGATTCCAGGTTAGTGTGATGATGTCATAACACCAGTCCAGGTGGGACAACGTAAGGTGTCGGAGGCAGGGAGGCATAGTGGGCCCCTGAAATCAACTTGTCTAATGGGTCCTAGGCACCCTAGTCCAACACTGACAACAAGTATCAAAAATTCAGATTTTTAGGAAAGTCAAACGTGAAAAAATGCAATACTGAGAATTTCCGTAAATATCATGTCTTGCTCTAATTGTACACAATTTCATTTCCTTGCCAAATGCACAAATGGAAACTTTTGCAATAATGTCCATAATTTATAAGCGATTTCTCACTTAGGGCATAACATTTTTCTGATAAATGTTTTTTTGATGGCATTGATCACTTCTTTGTTTCTCAGGCTGTATATAATAGGGTTTAATACTGGAGCTGCTATGGCATAGAGAGCAGAGACAACTTTGTCCGCTTCCAGTTGGTTGCTGAATGCAGGTCGCACATATGTATAGATGACACCACCATAGAAGATAGTCACTACTGTGAGGTGAGAGGCGCAGGTGGAGAAAGCTTTCTTGTCTGTGGATCTGATTTTCATAATTGTGGAAATGATATATGTGTAGTAAATAATAATGAGTAGGAAGCAAATCATTCCCAGGATCACATCAGAAGCCACAATGACGACATCATTGACATATGTGTCAGAAATGGCCAGCTTCAGCACTGGTGGAATCTCACAGAAGAAGTGATCAATAATATTTATTTCCTTAAAGGTGAGTTTTAATATAAAACCTGTTTGTACCATAGAGTTCACTGCACCCAGGATCCAGGCAGCTCCGACCAAACATACACAGGCAGATCTGCTCATTATGGTCTTATATTGTAAAGGGAAGCAGATTGCCACATATCTGTCATAAGCCATAATCGTCAAAAGAATAAGCTCAGTACTCAGAGCTGCTGCAAAGAGATATAACTGGGAAATGCAGAACGAATAAGAGATGTCCTTCTTATCTGTAACAAGTATCTGGAGCATCTTAGGGATAGCAGCGGTTGTGCAACAAATATCTAATATTGAAAGATTAACAAGAAAGAAATACATTGGGGTGTGAAGTCGAGAATCACTGCTAATAACTACAGTTATCAGAATATTACCGTAAACGCAATCATGTAGATCAATAAGAATATTATAAAGAAGAGAGGCTGGAGATGTGGATAGTGGGACAGACCTACAAGGAGGAAATGCACAGACGATGTCTGGTTCATCTTGGATGCCATGTTACAAAACCTACAAAACACAAATGTCCATGCACATAGAAATGAAATCACTTTAGTATCAAAAGACATAACTAAATGCATAGAATGTAGAGTAACAAACGAAATACTTTGACTTCTTTACTAATTTCAATAATAGAGTAAAGGGGTAATCCCTAAAACGGATTTATTCTTAATTAATATTTCTATAGGCTAATGTCATTAAAGCTGTTAGGCAAGAATATAAGTTAAGGAGTTCATGCTGCCTGGGTAATTCTACAAGGGGAATAAAGCAAGAAAGGCAGTCCCCGGGTTACGAACGGGATATGGACTATATGTTTGTTCTTAAGGTGAATTTGTATGTAAGTCGGAACAGGTATAAGTATTAAATGTAACTCCTGCACAAAAGGTTATTTTTTCTTAGTTTTGGATAGTGCAGGGAAGGGTTTTTACATTTGTTTTGCTCTCTGTGCCCCTGTTAAGAGGATTTCACCTCATTTTCACGTTATTTGCTGCGGTGGCATGCTGGAACTTGTCGTTAGACAGTTCTATCTGCTGGGGTACATGGAACTACAAGTGCCAGCATTCCCAATAGGTCTCCGTTTGTAACTAGGGGACAGATGTAAGTTGGAAGGTTGTAAGTCGGGGACTGCCTATACACTGAAATTGATGGACCAACCATGTAATGAGCAGACAATTGAGGTTCTGCAGTGCATTTGTTTGTACCAGCTGTAAACTCCCTGTAAAAAGAAATCCTTAAAGGGGTTGTCTCACTACAAGGATTACTTCTTATCTTAAAGATCTTGCAAAAACAAGTCACTTTGCAACATGTATTCATTAACAGTGTCCTACCTATTCCTAGATATCCCCTCTTGTATGGGCTGCATCAGCTATTTAGGTCACTATAGCTACAGACCTGTTCAATCTCTCCTGATAGGCTGCCAGCACTGGTCGCTATAGCTAAAGACCTGTTCAATCTCTCCTGATAGGCTGCCAGCACTGGTCGCTATAGCTACAGACCTGTTCAATATCTCCTTATAGGCTGCCATTGCTGGTCGCTATAGCTACAGACCTGTTCAATCTCTCCTGATAGGTTGCCAGCGCTGCTTGCTATAGCTACAGACCTGGTGTTCTCAGCAGCTCATCACTGTAGGTCAGTAGTAGCTCATAGAGGCCAGTAAACATGCCCCTGAATTCAAAAATGAAACCAAGAAAACAGGGCTGAGGTAGGATGAATTAATGTAGTGAGACAACCTCTTTAAGCCTGGTTCGCACATGCATTGGTAACCTCTATTGCATGTTCTGTTGGGAATGACAGGAAAAATAGCGCAGCAAGTTATGCTATTTTTTTCGTCTATACGACGGACACCATTACGGAAACCCAATGGACCCATTGTAATGAATAGGGTCTGTCTGGTGCAATTTTGTAGTCACCGCAGGTGTATTGATAGTGCAAAAAATACCTTTTATTATCCGAATATTTTTTTAAATAGCTGTATTGCACTTGTGCGGCCCTAATTTTTTTTTCAAGTAGCCACGTTGTATGACAATTCTGATAGAAAAATTTTCTAGCAACTGTTCTCGTTTGTCATTTCTGCAAAAAACACAATTTCTCATCCGTGTAACTTCTGAATAGTTTTATTGGGCTTGTTGAATCTCAGTTTGGCGCAGATAGCGCAATTGTATGATATTTTGTTGAAAACTATCAATTCCTAGTCCTACTGGGCATTTATAAATCCCTGGGACTGAAAGAGGAACACTGTTAATTTTGTCTTATGGTTCATCCCCCAGACGGCAATTCACAGGTATTCGCAAGAAACATTTCAGTTTCTAATCCTAGTTGGCAGTAGGAAATTAGAGGGATTTAAGAATAGCTGTGATTTGCTGCCCTTTTAATAAGAGCCCTTTCCAAAACTCTTCCAAACCTTCTCAAATTTTATCTTCTGAACATGGAGGGAAATGCAGGTGGTAAGCGAGCAAAGAGGGGGTAGGACATGAAGGTAGAGGTATGAGAGAAGGTGCTCCTTCCAGTGCTGGCGACAACACGCAAGCCAGTGTATCGTCGGTTGCAGGACCGTCAGGCCTGTCATCGCTGGTCGTGCCCTGTGAATCTCAGTAACGAACAGCGTCGCCAATCTTTTTCTTCAGTGGTTAATGCAACCTGCATTCAGCAGTCTTCCTCCTCGTCCTCCCAGTCCACGACCACAAATGTCGTCATCACATCATTAGCATCCGCCAACATGAAGCAGCCCAAATGTCAATCGTGTACCCACCACTGTGGATAATCCTTTTTTCTGAAGACCTCTTTGATGACAAAATGCAGTTGGGGTCAGAAGGCATTTTTAAAAATCAAGAGGCCAAAGAGGATGATTTTGTCTGCTCGACCCCCAAAGTTACTGATGCCATCAGAGGAAAGGAAGCCGGTCAATCGGCAAAAATCCCGGCGGTCGGCAACGGCTTGCAGTCCCCTCTTGCTTGTAGCCCGCAACTCCTGGATGCAGAATGTCAGGACGACCAAGTCACCTGTGTTGATGATGATGATGACATTGCGGATCCAACGTGGTCTTTTCAGCAGAATTTGCTTGCGAGCGCTTCATCACTGGACGAGGAGAAAGACGATGGAGTAGTGTCAGTACGGGTCCCGCCTCAAAAAGGGAGAGGGCGGTCCAGAAACCCCGCTGTTTTTGATTCCGCCAGCCACGGTCACGGAAACCCGGCCTCGCTTATCGCCGTCAAAAAGGTCCGGGACCTCTCAAGCCTGGCCTTCTTCGAGCAAGCCCTGATTCACCCAGCGATGTCATATGCCGCCTTTGCCGTAAACGCATCAGTAGAGGCAAAATCTTAGGTGTTAAAACCACCACCAACATGTCTAGTCACATGCAGTGAATGCATGAGTTTGAAATGGAGGCAACACTTTGCCAAAAAAGGCCACACCGATGCCGGGCTTCCAATTACTGTCACACCCTCTGTCTCTGCCTCCTCCTCCTCCGCAACCACCAAGCGTTCCTCAGCTGCCCATGTCTCTCAGAGTCATGATCAGGGATCAGCCTCCGCTTCAGCCTCCACCGTCCACCAGGACCACCAGAGACCCATCCTACCCCTTCTCCTTCCACCAGTTTGACAACCTGCATGCCGTACAGCGGCCAGTCTAGCAGCCAGCCTTCTGTCTTCCAGGTTTGGGAGCAAACCATCCCAAACCATCCCAAAGCCAAAAGCCTGAATGTCGGCATTGCCAGGCGTTTGGCCTTGGAAATGTTGCCTTTCCGGCGGGTGGACACAGATGGGTTCCGCCACGTCAGGGCCCTTGCCTGCCCCCAATATCAGATGCCGAGCAGGCATTCTTTGCCAGAAAAGCCGTCCCGCCCTGGCCACCCCACGTGTCATCTAAAATTTTAAGTGCGTTTGTCTGCATCTGTGGCCGGGAAAAGTCCATCTGACCACGACACATGGACTTTTAAGCACAGCCAAGGCCGTATACTCTGTGACAGCTCACTGGTGAGCTGGGTGGATGTCTCTGGTGTTGACGGTGGCTCTCAGGCTCGACGCACGCTCTTCAAAACGCAGGGATGGTGCCGGGCTCTTTACCCCCAAGTCCACTGGTGGCATCACGGGCCCAGAAAAAACCAGGCCGTGTTGACATTAATTCTGTCTTGGAGACCGTCCACACACAGGTCAGGAGCTGTGGACGGCTCTCCGCAACGAGACCGAGCGCTGGCTGTGTGACAAGAACCTTGTGCCCGGCAAGGTGGTGTGCGATACCGGTCTAAATCTACTGGCCACCCTTAAGATCGGTAGGCTGGAGCACATCCCTTGCCTGGCACATGTCATGAACCACGTTGTCCAGAAATTTCTAAAGCGCTACCCGGGTCTGGACTGCCTGCTGAGGAAGGCTCGAGGTCTGAGTTCGCACTTCCGCCATTCGCACCATGCTTCGTCCCGCCTGTCTGCGTTGCAGCGTCAGCGCGGCCTCCCCGTCAACCATATCATAGTTGACGTGGCAACACGCTGGAATTCCACCCTCCACATGCTCCAGCGATTGTGGCAGCAGCGCAATGCCATTACGCAGTACGAAGTGACACATGGCCTGAAAAAGCAGCGGTACGGACCCTCGGGTGTTGAGCCACCGAGAGTGGAGGCATGTGAAAGAGCTCTGCACCATCCTTGCCAGTTTTGAAGAAGGGCCCCCAAAATGGTCAGTGTGGACAATGCCCTTGTCAGCATGGGGCATTGGGTGATCTTAGTTTTTGGAATGATCGTTGGACACTCTGAAACATCAGTTCCCGCCAGCGACGGAGGAGGGACGGACACAGAATGCAGATGAGAGCCTTTCCTCCGTCGAATCCACAATGCCCGACAGTTTCACAATTTCATCGGTCTTCATTAGGCAGTGGTTCGGGGTCCAGGGCGAGTGCAAGGCGGCGCATCAGCTCTCAGGGTGCATCATCTGAGGCAAGTCAGGGCTGTGTTGGGAAACTGTGCCAGAGGAAGCGGAGGAGGAGGAGGTATTCCTAACACCGATGTTAACCGACGTCCCTGCCTTGGAAAGAGGTTGGCGCAAATTTTTAGGTGGAGGAGGAAGATGAGGAAGATCAGTTTGCTAGTGCCCCTCGACCCAGAGGCTTGGGAAATCAAGGATCCATCTCTCACATGAGTGCTTGGATGCTCTATTTCCTGCAACATGATCCTCGCATTAAGGCCATCAAAATGAACAACAGTTACTGGTGCCACCCCCTGGATCCCCGCTACAAAACAAAAAATCAGCCCTTTCCTTCCACCCACCCAAATAGAAAGTAAAATGCAGGAAATGGAGACCTTGCTGATTGCTCAACTGGAGACATCTGTTGCGTCTGCTTCACATTCCTCAAATGTCACGGTGGAACAACGTCAGCGACGTGACAGCAGTAGAGTGCCAAGTAGCCGTAGCGGCAGCAGCAGGCAATGTGGCAGAAGCCTAATGGGTGACCTCTGGCAATCTTTATTTACCACCTCACCAACGCACTAATGCAGGGCACACATACAAAACACAGAGACCAGCTTTAAAATCATGGTGCATGACTATCTGCGTATCAACACCGATGTTTTTTGGATGTGTTTCCGGACCCAATTCGACTTCTGGTATCCAAAATGGATGAATGGCCCGAGCTGGCTCGCCATGCCTTAGAGGTGTTGTCCTGCTCAGCAGCCAGCGTCAAAATCTGAGCAGACCTTCAGCACAGCTGGAGGAGTCATTACAGACAAACGCATCCGGCTTTCCACAGATAATGTGGATCGTTTGACTTTCATCAAGATGAATCAGGCATGGATCTCTGATGATGTTGTGGTCTCAATTGCCAAGGTCACCGATTAGTTGCTGGTCTACTTCACATTCCTCTTCAAACAGAAATGGTCCTCTTGAAAAATGTTTTTTAAAATGATAATAAAAATTGCAGAGAGAAATTCTCAGTTCCAAAAAGATCATTTTGCTGGTTTTGCGGTGTGGAGACTGTAAAAGACACCAAGGGTTTTATGACAAAACCGTATTCCCCTTTACTCACTTTATCTTTAGAATTTTTTTGCCTTGTCAATGGTTTTTGAGGTCATGTTGCTGTGAGATACAGCTATAATTATAGTCCCCTTTGGAACAGAAATGTGGCTTCTAAGTGGCATTTCTCCATCACAATTTTTAAAAGTGGCTTTAGAAGTCATATTTATAATTTTTTGGGGTCATGTTGCTGTGAAAATACAGCTATAAATCATTGTCCTTTGGAACAGAAATGTGCTTCTAAGTGGCATTTCTCCCTCACAATTTTTAAAAAAGTGGCTGAGAAGTCATTTTTTTTAATTTTTTTGGGTCATGCTGCTTGAAATGCAGCAATACTACAGGTCCAATTCTAAAAAATGTGTTTAACAGACATTGTTCTTCACAATTGTCCCAAAAGTGGCTCAAGGGTGATGGTGCTGTCAAAAACAGGAATAGGTAGGACAAATGTTAATGGACACATATTGCAAAATGACTTTTTTTTGCAAGATTTTAAAAAAAGCTATCAATCCCGTATGAGACAACCCATTTAAATGATAAAAAAAAGAGAAACAAAGACGTGGTGGGATTCCATCCTATTTAAAAATGTGTTTTTTTAGAATTTTAAAATACTAAAAAACTGGCATGTACAAAATAGCTGATACAAATATTCCTCTGAATTTTACAAGGAGGTACAGGAAAACTTTAATAGATGTAGGTTACCCAGGACAGGTCTAGTCAATGTCCAGTTCAACTAAAAAAGGGGGTTTGAAAGACTCCTTTTTCAGGCCCTTTTTAATCTGGGGGCCAGGTAGGTTTAAGGGTCATACTGTGGAAGAGAACAGGTATAGTCAATGTCCAGTTCAGCTTAAATGGTGGTTGAAAGACTCCTTTTTCAGGCCCTTTTTAATCTGGGGGTCAATAGGTTTAAAGGGTCATGCGCGTTCCAGGACAGGGGTATTCAATGTCCAGTTCAAGTAAAATGATGGTTCAAATCATACTGCCTTCGGCATTTTTTAATTTGTTGGGCATTCAAGGTTTAAGGGTCAGGCTGTGGTACAAGACAGGGATAGTGAAGGTCCCGGACTTTTTTTCTGTGGCTTTTATAACCTAAGTGTGTTGCCTAAGATGTAGCACGTATCCATTTCACTGTTGTGGATGTTAATTCCAGCTTCTCCAGCCCTGTTTGGGTGCAAGAATGAAGGTTTTGTTCCTCTCCCATAGACTTTAATGGTCATCGGCGATAATCTATTATCGACTATCGGAAATCGTCTTGATAATTGCCGATATCGACTATCGACCCGATGACGATAGTCAACGTAATCGCTCATCACTACACATAACCTTTTTTGGTTTAAGTTTATGTTGTTTACATTTAAATATATAGTAAATATATATACATAGACTGACTGTATTTATTCCCTATCAGCTACTGGGCCACCCACCGATTACCCCAAGTTCCCGTTCTTCTTCACTGTGTTCTTGCAGCAAGGAAGTCTTTGAATGAAGAAGTGGCTGAACATAAGCTCGGCTGCACAGTTCAAAGCCTGAGGGACTGGCCAAGATTGTAGAGTACAGTACTCAGCTATTTTTGTCAGTTCCATAGACTTTGAATGTAGCAGAATTGCATGTTTTGCCACTGCTCCGTTCAAAGACTTTCTTGCTGCGTGAGTGCAGTGAGAGGGAATAGGGACCCAGAGTAGTGAGAAGGAATGAGGACTCAGTGCAGTGAGAGGGAATGGGGAACCAGGGCAGTGAGAGGAAATGGGGACCCAGTGCAGTGAGAGGGAATGGGGACCCAGTGCAGTGAGAGGGAATGGGGACCCAGTGCAATGAGAAGATATGGGGACCCAGTGCAATGAGAAGGAATGGGGACTCAGTGCAATGAGAAGGAATGGGGACCCAGAGTAGTGAGAAGGAATGGGGACTCAGCGCAGTGAGAGGGAATGGGGACCCAGTTCAGTGAGAAGGAATGGGGTCCCAGTGCAATGAGAAGTAATGGGGACCCAGTGCAATGAGAAGGAATGGGGACTCAGTACAGTGAGAAGGAATGTGGACCCAGTACAGTGAGAAGGAATGTGGACCCAGAGTAGTGAGAAGGAATGGGGACTCAATGCAGTGAGAGGGAATGGGGAACCAGGGCAGTGAGAGGGAATGGGGACCCAGTGCAGTGAAAGGGAATGGGGATCCAGTGCAAGGAGAGGGATGGGGACTCCTTGCAGTGAGAGGGAATGGGGACTCAGTGCAGTGAGAAGGAATGGGGACCCAGTGCAGTGAGCGGGAATGGGGACTCATTGCAGTGAGAAGGAATGGGGACCCAGTGCAGTGAGAGGGAATGGGGACTCATTGCAGTGAGAAGGAATGGGGACCCAGTGCAGTTAGAGGGAATGGGGACCCAGTGCAGTTAGAGGGAATGGGGACTTAGTGCAGTGAGAGGGAATAGGGACTTAGTGCAGTGAGAGGGACTGGGGACTAAAGGCCTTTGTTTTAGGGATCGGTAGGAGTCCCAGCAGTGGGAGCCCCCCAGCACTCAGACATTATCACCTGTAGTGTGCATAAGTGATAAAGGTCTATAGTGGGAAAATCCAATTTTCATTTTCATTTATCAAAGAATTAGTAAGACCCTTTTTCAGTCCTGCACTCAGATTTTCTATCATGCATATGCAAACCACATCATCTTATAAATACTCGTGTTTATTCTGCAAAGCAATGTCATGGAAAATATACAGCAACAAAACAGTTCTGTACATTAAGCAATTGAGAAGTATTGTCTGTACTCGCACGTGTGATGAAACACATAAGTAAATTTTAAAAATTTCTCCTTCATTAATTTATAATGATACTTTACACTCATATTCTAAATAGTAAAACACTTTGGTAGACATATATGATCGGGTTTGTGCACATTTCTGGCATTAAATGCGCCAATCGTGAGCGGGCTGTGATGTACAATGCGCCAAACGAATGTGTTAGGTGCATTGTTTGCAAGACTCAACACTTTCTAGTGCACCTAACATGAGGGGGCGTTTTGGGGGCGTCGCACCACACTCGTAATATTAGACACATATATGAATGTGGGTTGACAAAACTAGGCGCATTACTGTTCGGACAGGCAGAGCTATTCCAATGTGGTCTGTCTGAGCCTGAGGAGTCGAAGTGGAGATATATTTGCTGTTAGGGAAAAAAATGTCCCTTATTTCTCAACTTCCACCAGTACAATAATAAAAAGTAATTTCTGATAATTATCAAACTATATAAAATTAAATTATTTAAATTTAAGAAAAATTTTTATCATATAAAATTAATATCAAAATATATAATATCCCAAAAATATAAAAATATCTCCTATAAAATGTATTTAAAATGAATGGAATCTAAAACTAATTTCACATTAAATAACCTACTGATAATGTTGTTCAGATTTTAAATTTTTTAAATTTACTACTTTAAATTTGAAAGTTTTGCTGCTCTCACCCTTTATTCTACATACAGCAAGAGCAAGCACAGCACAGGTATTGCTGGTATCTGTGGTTTACAAAGCAAGATCAGTCCCATAGTTTCTAGTCACTGACATGCTATTCTAACGACTTCTCTTATTTCCAGCCTATCTATAGCCTTTATACATGTTTGGTGCATTACTTATGCGCCTAAGTTCCATAAATTCCATAATGCGCCAAACACACAGGCGAGGGGAGGTGAACTTTAGACACCATTTATGAACGCACAAAAACACTTTCATACATTCAGGCGCATTATACACTGAAAACGAGACGTGATAATTCACTTCAAAGCACCTTCCTTCATACATGTCTCCCTTAGTTGTCATCTTTGGATCTACTATACTGTTATTTTGTTTTACTATATAGAATATGAGGGTAAAGAATCATTATAAAAAGAGGGAGAAGAAATTTTTAAAATGTATTTATATGTTTCATTGACCTCAATATATTCATGAAAACATAATTTTACCTGTTTGTAAATAACCATTTTATTTAACCTTATGCTTCCAATTAGGCTTTGATGAAGGGTGCACAGCACCTGAAACGCGTCAGCCCCTGCTTCGTCTGTTATTTGCTGTCTTATGCATTTAATTAATATTTCTGAATAAATACTTTGTTTTTTCAAGATGCTGGAATACTCTCCATAATTCTCTTGATCCTTCCAATTAGGCCCGACCTGAAATTTTCTGGTAGTTCTGGTAGAAAATTATGCAACCAATTGCCAGCTTTTTTTTTTTTTTAGACAGGAAAAAGGCCGGGGACTGGTTTCATAATTTTCCCAGAAAGATTCAGGTTGGACCAAATCGGCTTGACCCTAATCTGAAATTCCAAACTAATTTCAATAAATCATGCTTTTATATTATTAGGGTTAACGTGAAGAAGGTGCAATGTGCTTACTAAAGCCACGTTCCACAGAGTCTTTATAGCAGCATGTATACCATTGCTGATGGATAAGAGACTGTGTTTGCATAGTTCAGTTCAGTAAATTTCTTTTTCCCCAAGCAATAAAAGAAAAATCTTTGTATTTTTACTAATTCATGAATAAATAGAGAACGTTGATACCCCGGAAGAAGCATAAGCGAAACGGCATCGGGTGTAAACGCTCACACTGGTTTCCATAAATTAGGTCAAGTATTATTTTCATTCACTTTCTAATTCCTTCTGTCTGTATTGATATACATATTAAAGAAACAAAAAACTGTTTTAGTCAACTCACCTGGTTGTGAATGAAGTGGACAACGCCTGGATTGATGGAAAGCACCTCATCAAAGTAAATCCATAGAGCAAAAAGAAAGAATGTCCAGCGTACGTCCACTAGTCTTGAAGTAATAAAAGTTCCATATCTTTATTTGATCAAAATTAAAATTATCCAAACATAGTGTCAGCACTATCGTATCTGAACCGACGTGTTTCGGAGCGGAGCTCCTTATTCATGGTGCCATCAAAAGAGCTACGCTCTGAAACGCGTCGGTTCAGATGTGATCGTGCTGACACTATGTTTGGATAATTTTAGCTTTGGATAAATAAAGATATGAAACTTTTATTACTTCAAGACTAGTGGTCATACGCTGGACAATCTTTCTTTTGACATCATTACTTGTCTCTCAGTGTATACCTATTGTATTTAGCTATCATTCCTTATGTTTAAGGCCAATGGAAGCAGCGTAAGTCATCTGGGGTGAATCTTGTCTTTTTTATCTATTTTTCTACTTTTTATCAATTACTAAAAATATCCACTCTATTTTTAATGTGTCATTTTTTTCTACTTATTCGGAACTGTTTTTGGCTTTTTCCAACACTGTTACATGTAATGTGTATAGTTCCTACAAGTCTCTGTGTAGGTTGTTCTGAGTCTGAAGCAACAAATAATGATGAAGGTACAGCCTAAGAGTAAGTTCACACGGAGTAATTGCAGCGTGCATTTCGCTGTGTATTTGCGCTTTATATGCGGTGAAATGCGCGCCGCAATTACCGTAATTCGTAGCTGTCATAGAGAGCTATGAATTACGCCTCGTCTCCCTGGGCGTACAATACGATCATATTGTATGCCCGGAGAGGGAAGTGAATTACCGTAATCGCTGATAATGGAGGTGAATGGGGCCGGCCGAGGGCATTGTGTCCTTGGAAGTATGCGCTGATCAGTGCGTGCTTCCAAAACACACAGCATACTGCGGCACGTACAGTATACGCCCCAGTACACCGTGTGAACATACCCTAAGGTTATGTCTAAACAGCAGTGGACAGAAAACGACCTGAAAAACAAGTCCTAAAAACGCTCATAAAACTGAGATTTTTGTTCACTGCCTGCTAAAGGCTGGTGAAAAAAGTCAATTTGTTGGCGTGTCTTCAGGTGCAGTTTCTGCACGTATTTTTACGCTTATTTTTCAAAAATGCAAAGTATTAGATCTGCTGTGTATTTCTGAAAAAAACCTGCCTAAAATATGCAAAAAAATGCAACGAAAAACTTCCGGCGCTTTACATAGGCTCCAATAGTATTTTTTTTTGCCCTGCTCAGTCATTTTTTGCAACGTTTCAAAAAAAACGACCAGCAAATAAAACGAGCAGAAAAAAGACACTTTGTGGAGACAACAGGACGTTTTTACTATTAAAGTCTATGGACCTCTTTTCAGTTGTTTTTTCAGTGTTTTTATAAAACAAAAAACACTGAAAAAAGGATGCTTTTGAGTGCAGTATAGACATAGCCTAAATAGTAAAAAAATATCTAGAAGTACGTGGATAACAGTCACTCAACCCCCCAGACATATTCACAAGGCTTTAAAAACAGTGTTTGGGTACCTAGTATTATTCAATATCTAGTATTAGTTCCTTTCAGTGTAATCCTGTCTGTGCTGATAATAAGGAGACTGCTGAAAAGTTTTCTCTACAGAACAGGAAGTGACAGACTATTAGGGCATGCCCGCACGGCACAGAGCAAATACCGGTCGGATAAACGGTATTTGCTCTGTTTTGGAGCCGTTTACATGGCCGCAGGGTGGCAGCTTTTCTCCACTGTTTGCAGAGGACAGCCCTCCCTCTTTTGCATTGACCTGTTCATGTTCCCCCCGAGAACCGGGCGGAAGAATGAACATGTTCAATGTTTTTCGGACCGCTGGTGGTCTAAAAAACCGTCCGGCTGAAAATCCGTGCAGTGGTCCCCATTATTTCCATTAAGGTCCATGATAACATTTGACAGCCGGTTTACAGATGGCTTTCAAAACCGGGAACCACCTATAAAACCGGCTGAAAAACCAGCCGTGGGGACATGCCCTTATTAGGTACAGTAGCCAAAGTGAAAACTGCAGGATTTCAGAATGAAAAAAATATATATATCAAAAGTAAAAAAAAAAAACAAAACCAAAAAATGTATTTAACATAAAAACATACGTTGAATAATAGTTCGTTTTCTGATGAAACATCTCCTTTAATTACAAACCTTAATAATATTATTATTGGTTAATATACATTATTTGAATTTTTTTTTACTGTAATGAGTACTAACATCTTATTTTCACTGTAGCTCTCTAATCGTGTTTTACTGAAATCTTTAAACCTCTTTTCAGACCAAACACCGTGATAGTTTATCCCTGTTCTCTGTCTGCAGTTTGTGTATGTAAGTTATAATTAGTATCAGTATGGGTCCTTAAGCTTAAAAGGTCTGGATATAATCTTCAGTAAGGACATCTGGATTTAATATGTGCATTATGAAATATTGTAGTTATAAAGATTAGATAAATAGAGAAGGAGCTGCAGGAATTACTGGCAGGTAGGAATCGATACTGGCTGAAATAATTTTACATTTGTGAATAGATTCACATCCTTCTTCCATACCCTAAGAACCAAAGAATCAATATAATCGCCGGCTCATTTCTTTTTTTTAAAGATCTTGGGCCTTATGCATGAAAACTATCTAGATCTAAGACAGTCTTTGTTGCCCATAGCAACCAATTAGAGCCCATAGCAACCAATCAGAGCTCCCCTTTCATTTTCCAGAGCACTATATGAAATGAAAGGGGAGCTCTGATTGGTTTTTATGAGCTCTGATTGGTCGCTATGGGCTCTGATTGGTTGTTATGAGCTCTAATTGGTTGCTATGGGCTCTGGTTGCTATGGGCAGCAGTGACAGTCTAAGACCTACACAGTTTTCATTAATCGGGCTTCTCTTTTTAAAGGGGTTGTCTCAGTTTACCTCTGTCTTGTTTTCTCACTTTCATGTTTTAAATTCAGGGGTGTGTTTACTGGCTTCTAGTAGGCTGCAGTAGAAGCCAGATCTGTAACTATAATGACCAGCGCTGGTAGCCTATCAGGAGAGATTGAACAGGTCTGTAGCTATAATGACCAGTGCTGGCAGCCTATCATGAGAGATTGGACAGGTCTGTAGCTATAGCAACCAGTGCTGGTAGCCTATCAGGAGAGATGGAACAGGTCTGTAGCTATAGCGACCAGCACTGGCAGCCTATCAGGCAACATATTGCAAAGTGACTTGTTTTTGCAAGATCTTTAACATAAAAAGCAGCAATCCTTGTAGCGAGACAACCCCTTTAAAGGGAACCTGTCACATAGGTTGTGCCCCCCTTGCTGAGGTCAGCACAAGCTAGTGTCAGACCTGCTATTTCCAGCGCTGTGTCCCTTATTCTGTAAGATGCAGCAGTTTTAGAGCATTTACCCCTTAAATCTTATTCATGAGCAGGTGTTTGCCCCGCCCACCCCACGCACGCACAGCCCACAGACAGTTATTCACATGTTTCTACCTATTCAAAGTAATAGGTTTGTCAGTTGAGGTGGGCGGGGTTTGAAAAAAACTGACACTCTGAAGGACTCTTCGAATGACTCTTCTGGCTGAAAAGTGCAGATTTGAGCATTAGGCCTCGTTCACACGGCTTATTTGGGCACGGATTGGCGCCGTACTCCACGCCGGATTTGCGCTGCAGTACAGTGCCAATCCGTCCCTGTCATTACGGTAATCCACTGCTCTCATAGAGAACAGTGGAATCTGTCGCTCCTCCCCGCTCGGCAAATCCACCGCGGGGGGAGAAAGTGACATGCACATTATTTACGGCGCGTACGCGCCGTAAACAATACATTGTCTATAGGGCCGGTACCGGCGCCACCGCCGCGCCCCGCCCCCGCCCCCGTCCCGCCCCTTATTCACGGCGGATTTGTGCGCTCAATACGGCTCACAAATCCGTCGGGAATAAGCCGTGTGAACACGGCCTTTAAGTGAACCTGTCATATGGTTTTTGCCCCCCTGGCTGAGGACAGAACAAGGTAGTGTCAGACCTGCTGTTTCCAGCGCTGTGTCCCTTATTCTGTAAGATGCTGTAGTTTTCGTGTATTTAATGCTCAAATCTGCAGTTTTCAGCCAGAAGAGTCATTCGAAGAGTCATTCAGAGTGTCAGTTTTTTTCAAACCCCGCCCACCTGAGGCTAGCCCCGCCCACCTCAACTGACAAACCTATTACTTTGAATAGGTAGAAACATGTGAATAACTGTCAGTGGGTGGAGCTAGCCTTTGGTGGGTGGAGCTAACACCTACTCATGAATAAGATTTGAGGGGTAAATGCTCTACAACTGCTGCATCCTACAGAATAAGGGGCACAGTGCTGGAAACAAACAGCAGGTCTGACACTGGCTTGTGCTGTCCTCAGCAAGGGGGGCATAATCTATGTGACAGGTTCCCTTTAAATACACGAAAACTACAGCATCTTACAGAATAAGGGTCACAGTGCTGGAAACAGCATGTCTGGCACTACCTTGTTCTGTCCTCAGCCAGGAGGCAAAAACTATGTGACAGGTTCTCTTTAAGCCACATGTGTCTTACTAACCTCTAGTGCATCCTTTCACTGTGATGGAAATTCAGCCATTGCATAAAGAAAAGAAAAAATGATACAAAAGCAGCTTTTTATCCTGCTGTGTCCGTGGGATATTATTTTATACATGCTAATGATCCTAAATAGGCCATTTCATAAAATCAGCATCAAGGCTGAATAAAAGAAGATGCTAAATTTAGGGAGGTTTTATAGTGATGAAGGTGAAGGGGACAATTCCTTAGTGGTTCTTCAATGTCTTTCATTGTGTAGTGGGAAAAAGAACCAGATACATTTTTAAAAGTAATTGCTCAATGTTATTTTCCAGCGTAATTTAATGTTACGTAACTCAGGGAATTAAATAGTGGCCATTAGTGCTTGAGGGACAATATATTTTTCTGGGTGTCAAGCAAACAATAAAAAATCCATGTCTTTAGAGACGTTTGGGTCTCATGCAACAAATCATCCATTTATGTCACAGTTTCTCAAAGTTATTTGTTCCCTTCTGTTCATACTGTTTGTTGGTGAATTGTTTTTGTACAATATCAGAACAAGAATTAGACAAGATGGCTGCAATGGTTCCTGAACTTTAAAATGTAGGTTATATTTTCCTTGGTTGGCAGGCGTGCTATGATTTATTAGTAATGGCCTTATGTTAGCTCCAAATGTGAATAGGATGGTCAAGGTGGCATAGTTCACCATACCTTCCATGCGTCAGAACAGTGGTAGGGGGTTCTGTGGATGATGGGAGTTGTCCCTCAGGACACCCTCTAGATGTTGCTAACCTAAATGTTAGTGGAGGTGTCCTTGATGGTGTCGCAGAATAAGACAGGAAACAGTGTGCGTCCGTCACTGGGACGGAAAAATTTCTCAGGTTACTGAGCTATTTTATCCGACATTCCCAACAGAACATGCAACTAAGGTACTGAACAGACCCTCCGATGCGTATGTGAACCAGGCCTTATCTGTTGATTTGGTTCCAGTGATACCAAATGTGTGGAATTTCCGTTATGTTTTAATACTTTTAAAACAATAAAAACATTATACATTTTCTTAAATTTGGGCTGCAGGGCCATATTCTGCGACTAAACTTTGTTTCATTATCTATAGTCCTTAGTGAGGACTCATTTTTGCGAGCACAAGTATAGATTTTTATTGATAACATTTTGGAATTCATGCGACTTTTTGATCGCTTTCTATTAAAATATTTTTGGGATGTGAAATGACCCAAAAAATACAATTAGGTGCTGTTAATGTTTTTTCTGGTACAGTATTTACCTCTTTACCTCTCATTGGCAAAAAAATAATACAGGATTGCTGCACAATTTGGCATGCAATTATGTCTCAGGTACAGTGGGTCCGGAAAGTATACAGACCCCATTAAATTTTTCACTCTTTGTTTCATTGCAGCCATTTGGTAAGATCAAAAAAGTACATTTTTTTGCTCATTAATGTACACTCTGCACCCTCCCCCCCCCCCCACACCCACCCCCATCTTGGAAGAAAAAAACAGAAATATAGATATTTTTGTAAATTTATTAAAAAAGAAAAACTGAAATATCACATGGTCATAAGTATTCAGACCCTTTGCTCAGTATTGAGTAGAAGCACCTTTTGAGCCAGTACAGCCATAAGTCTTCTTGGGAATGATGCAACAAGTTTTTCACACCTAGATTTGGGGATCCTCTGCCATTCTTTCTTGCAGATCGTCTCCAGTTCCCTCAGGTTGAATGGTGAACGTTGGTGGACGCCATTTTCAAGTCTCTCCAGAGATGCTCAATTGGGTTTAGGTCAGGGCTCTGGCTGGGCCAGTCAAGAATGGTCACAGAGTTGTTCTGAAGCCACTGCTTTGTTATTTTAGCTGTGTGCTTTGAGTCAGTGTCTTGTTGGAAGAAGAACCTTCGGCCCAGTCTGAGGTCCAGAGCACCTGGAAGAGGTTTTCATTCAGGATATCTCTGTACTTGGCCGCATTCATCGTTCCTTCAGTTGCAACCAATCGTCCTGTCCCTGTAGCTGAAAAACACCCCCATAGCATGATGCTGCCACCACCATGTTTCACTGTTGGGATTGTATTGGGCAGGTGTTGAGCAGTGCCTGGTTTTCTCCACACATACCACTTAGAATTAACACCAGAAAGTTCAATCTTTATCTCATCAGACCAGAGAATCTTATTTCTCATAGTCTGGGATCCTTCATGTGTTTTTTTGCAAACTGTATGCGGCTTTCCCTATGTCTTGCACTGAGGAGAGGCTTCTGTCTGCGGCTTTCATGTGTCTTGCACTGAGGAGAGGCTTCCGTCTGCGGCTTTCCTATGTCTTGCACTGAGGAGAGGCTTCCGTCTGCGGCTTTCCTATGTCTTGCACTGAGGAGAGGCTTCGGCCGCATTCTGCCATAAAGCCCCGAATGCTGGAGGCTGCAGTGATAGTTGACTTTGTGGAACTTTCTCCCATCTCCCTACTGCATCTCTGGAGCTCAGCCACAATGATCTTGGGTTTCTTCTTTACCTCTCTCACCAAGCCTCTTCTCCCACGATTGCTTAGTTTGGCCAAGTCGAGGAAGAGTTGTGGTCGTCCCAAACTTCTTCCATTTAAGGATTATGGAGGCCACTGTGCTCTTAGGAACCTTGGGTGCTGCAGAAATTCTTTTGTAACCTTGGCCAGGTCTGTGCCTTGCCACAATTCTGTCTCTGAGCTCCTTAGGCAGTTCCTTAGACATCATGTGCTCTGACATGCACTGTGAGGTCTTATATAGACAGGTTTGTGCCTTTCCTAATCAAGTCCAATCAGCCTAATTAAACAAACCTGGACTCCAATGAAGGAGTAGAACAATCTCAAGGAGGATCAGAAGGAAATGGACAGCATGTGAGTTAAATATGAGTGTCACAGCAAAGGGTCTCAATACTTATGACCATGTGATATTTCAGTGTTTCTTGTTTAATAAATATGCAAAAACATCTACATTTCTGTTTTTTTCTTCCAAGATGGGGGCGGGGGGGGCAGAGTATACATTAATGAGCAAAAAAAAATGAACTTTTTTGATCTTATCAAATGGCTGCAATGAAATAAAGAGTGAAAAATTTAAAGGCGTCTGAATACTCTCCGTACCCACTGTAGATATGTAAATAATTACCATAAAAGGGGCTAAAAGTGCTTCCCCTGTTGACCTGTAAAAAGGCTCTCAGAGGCTATCTTTTGGGTAGTGTACTTCTTCATGACTAATCTTGACTGCTAGAAATGCCTCCATGAAGACCTTTTCACATTTAACAAACTTTGAGGGGGGATGAATTATTGGACTAAGAGAAGCAGTATGTTATTTTTTACCAATCGCCCACTATTTAGTTGTTCTTATATGAGGCCATACACATACAAACAGGCCATGCATTGCCCACACAAACCACCAGTACATCCGCTGACAAGCATGATCTGTTCCCACTGTTTCCTTGTCACAGGTGGCACCTTCATTACACACTTCATCAAACAAATAATATTAATCTCCTAGCTATCTTTTGGTTATTTGCTTGTTGTAAAACAGTGGAATCTTGACTTAAGAGTGTCTTAAGAATTTTGAGATAAGAGCAGTCGCTTGGTCCATTTTTTGCTTTGAGGTAAGAGCGAATATTTGAGTTAAGAGTGAAGGAGAGCAGATGTGCACTGCAGCAGCTCCTGCACAAAAGCTCCTAATCTGTAGCTATCCATGAATTTTAAACAAGTAATCTGCTCTGCAAGCCATCTGCTATTACAGCAACATTGTGTGAACTTACCCTACGTGAAGAGAAAAAAAAGGAGAATTTAAGTTTAGCCATCTCCTCCACCTCCATCTCCGGCAGCATCTTCATCTGACTTCCAAGGTGAATATACTTAATTAAACTAGTTTATTTACATTCTCTTTTGTTATGTTGTATACAGTATATTTATACAGTGTACTTGTTTGTTATTAAACTTGTAAAAGAAAATTGTTGTGGTTTGGGGGTGCGTGGAATAGATTAATGAGGTTTCAATTCATTTCTATGGGAAAATTTGCTTTGACATTAGAGCAATTTGAGTTAAGAGCAAAGTAACAGAACAAATTAAGCTCAAAGTACCACTTTTATCTCAAAGTACCACTGTATATGTATACTATATACCATGTACTGTATAAATTCACCATGACCTAGCAATATTAAAAACACTTCAGCAGAAGCAGTATTTCACATTAGACCAAAAAGATTATCTAGAGGTCAGAACGACATGAGTCTGAATCCCTGGGCTCAAACACAACTTCACAGTACAAATACATCATTACAGTGCAAACACTACATTACAATAAATATCATAGTACAATAAATTAGTAATGTACCTAAAGTGTTAACCCAAAGCATAATGGTTTAATCCTGTACATTACAGACACACTGCCCCAACTACTGGTATGATGATCTGAGGAGTCATTGCATATTTTAGTCGGTTACCAATAGTAATGATTTGAGAGACACTAGCAGCTCAGAGATATGTGCAGGTCATCCTGTGGTCATATGTTGTGTCTCAGGGCAGGAACTTTAAGGGATATTTTTCAGCAAGATAATGCTTGCCTGCACTCAAGGGTTTTCTAGGTATTTCTGCACCGGATTTCATCACTTCCTTGGCCTTCCTGGTCAATAGGTTTATAACCAATCAAGCATTTATGGGACCAGCTGGGATGGTAGCTTCAAGAATCTATGAGTTTGCAGGATCTACAAGTCTAGCTGAAACATCTTTGGGCAAACCTGTATACCTAGAATGCTCTTTTTTCACCAATTATCATAATAATAACTTACATATATCATCATTACTTTCACACACATAAAGTTACATTTAATTTCAATAATTCCTTTTTGGTGTATTACAAATATGGTCACCAAGTTAGACTGAAATTTTCTAAAAAACGTTTTATGAAAAATTGTCCAATTAAAAATAAATAAATATGTTACTCAATGGGATTCTAGTCGCCATTTTTTGATAGACATTTTTTTTTCCTGTTGATTAAGCTATATAATGGCTATATTTTGTTATGGCGGAGCTGTCGTTTTTAATGTTACCATCTTGGGCTGCACAAAAGCGTTTAATAATTTTTTTTGTTTTTTTAAAAAATAAAACAAAACAATACTTGCATTTTATTTATGTGCAGAAGAAAAATACATTAGGTTTATACTCTGGGACGTCATGAATTTTTAAAAAAGTTTGTACATTATAAACCGTTTTTTGTTTTTTCAGATATGTTTTGACATTTTATTTTTATTATTTTAGTTTTTGTTGGTACCACTAGAGGACTTGACCAGGCAATTACTTGGTTACTCATATAATGCACTGCAATACTTCTCTATTGCCGTGTATTATGCCTCTCAGCACTACTCTGGCAGGGCTTTATAAGTGTACAAAAATAGCCCATGTGAATCCTGTATATACATCTCAAAGTGAATTACGGCACATCTACCTTGTACATTTACAAGGTAGGTTTGGGTGTAACAGGACCCACTTAAAATTCCTCCTGGTTATCTCGGCAACGGTATCATTCAGTATGCAGTGTCTATCAATGGCTTCTCTCAGAGCAGGTGGGAGATTGTCCTTGGAAAAAGATTAATGTCAGGATCTCCTGTTGGTGACATGGTAGGCAGAGAAAAAGTCCATGTACAGTTCTGGTTTTAAAGTCCAACTTGGCTTTATTGCAGCAAAATCCAGCAAAATAAACAGCAGCATCAGCATGCATAAATAAATACAGAAGAAATTAAACTTCTACATATCTGAAAACACAGACACAAGTGCAGCACACCAGGAAAGCAGTGGAGAGGACGGGAGAAGTATGGCTTATTAATGTCACAGAGGCGTTTGCTCACCAAGCCTCTCTTGCATCCCAGGTGACACTACAGTGAAGAAGGGGTCTGTAGTGGGGATGATGGTGGTGGTGGTAGTTCTCCCGAGGTGGTCTCTTCCTCAACTGCCTGTTATAGGTATTGTGTGAGGTGCCCTTGGTGTGCAGTGCAGAATAAGCAGGCAGGAGATAAACATTCCCATTCAAATCATACACCAGCAGAGTCCTCCTTTCCTTCACATAGCAAGATGTTACACACACAGAAGTGGATTTCATTCGAAGTTACACTTCTCTCACTGTAATGCAGGGCAGTGTTCCTCCCAAATTAAGTCCCTTTGCATAAACGACTGTGGTGAACTCCCATCTCAACTCTCCGGATCTACTCCCCAGGGCCAGGGACTTGAAGGGTTAAAGCTGTGCCCTAAACCTGGGGGCTGCACTGTCAGGGTGGCATGATGGATTGCGGGTGATGATGATGACACTGATAACCCAAAGGTGGAAACAATACATACATAACAATTATAATTGTCAAAGACAATAGTGACACATTGACGAAATCTTTCAGCTACTAGAAGGTAAAATAACACATACATTAAATTATGCTACATATTGACTAAACTATAAACTCAAAGGCTAGGACTCCACAGCAATGGACAAAAAATGACCTGAAAGCAAAATCCTAAAAATGTTCATAAAACTGAGTATTTTGTCCACTGCCTGTCAAAAGCTGCTGCAAAAAAACCTCAGTTTTTCGCGCGTTTTGCATTTTATGCGCTTTTTTGCACCTTTTTTTGCAGAGATGCATAGCAATACATTTGCTATGTATTTCTGCAAAAAACGCGTTGAAAATGCGAAAAAAAACACACCAAAAAAGTCCGGTGCTTCACATAGACTCCAAGAGTACATTTTCTACCCTGCTCAGTTGTTTTTTGCAACAAAAACGACCAGCTAATAAAACGAGCAGAAAAAAGACGTTCTGTAGAGACAACAGGATGTTTTTAATATAGAAGTCTATGGGACAGCTTTACAAGCGCTTTTTCAGTGTTTTTAGAAAATGAAAAACGCTAAAAAAACAGACATTTTTCTGTGCTGTGTAGACAGGGCCTTGCAAACAAAGAATACCTCAAACATATTAATACAAGTATTCACAATAGTGTCCAGTTAATTTCCTTTGCCAAAATATGATGAGGATGCTTTTCATTTTTAAGGTGTCTCATTGGTCTGTCTCAACAGAAACCAACAGTAATCACCCATCATTGCAGAGTCCCAGTGTCCTTGGTAATATGGCTCCCTGGCAAGAATGTCTTGGTGAAAGTGGTGGGAAAAAATTCAAGGTGGGAGTATAAAAAGTGAATTTTCAAAGACATTCTGCAACCCACATTCTTGTAGTTCTCCAGTGGATTAGTGACTATGAAAATATAGTCATCATCTCTTCTGTTACCCCAAAAGCCATGAACAATTGCTTTGAAAGAAGCAACATTCTTTACCTTCGAATCAAAATTTGGATCTTTAAACAATTTCCTTATTTGAGGCCCAACAAATATGCCCTCCTTCGCTCAAAGGGAGACCTTTATCTCAAATGACTGAAAGTCTCAACTTCCTTATCAAGAGCTTTAACAAAGTTCTTCATCAACCCCAACTTTATATGAAGTGAAGGCAAAATTATTTTACGCGGTTCTACTTATGGAGTATTTTTCACATTTTCTTTTCCAGCAACAAATGAAAATCTCCCAGGCCATTCCTTCACTTTATAGTGGTTACTGCTGTCTCGACTGTCTCTTAAGCACAAAAAGCAGCAGAATTTTGTCCGCCACCCTGAAAACTTAAAGGGAATGTGTCATCAAAAATTACTTATTGTTTAACTCACATTTTTATGTGCAACACATTTTTTAATAATTTTTGGTTATATTTTTTTTAATTTTCCATATCACTTTTTAATATTTTTTAATAATTCTTAAGTCCTGCAGTTTTCACTTTGGCCACTAAGCCTAATAATAGTCTTACCCTTTCTGTTCTGTACAGAAAGATTCTCAGTTGTCTGATCATTATCAGCACAAAGAGGGTCAAACTGAGATGAGACACCAGTGTGAATAGATAACACAGGATCCACCAGTCACAAGAGGAGATAGTCACAGTTCACCCTTTCACCTCCCTGCACACTGATTTCTTCCCAGGTCACAGAGCATGACTAGAAAACTCTCCTATAGAAGTGAATGGGACTGAGTCAGTCTTAAGTCTCCTATGTGCATGAAGCTACTGTAAAACATCTTTCTGACTGCTGTTAAAGCAGTGCAAACAAGGCCTAGTGGCCAAAGTGAAAACTGCAAGACTTAAGAATTATTAAAAAATATTGAAAGTGATATGAAAAATAAAAAAATGTGTTTAACATAAAAATGGAACTTAAACAATGACTCATTTTTTGATGACACATTCCCTTTAACAGCATCACATCAACTTTTTAGTCACAGAAAATCTGCCCCTCATGATCTTTATATTTCACTCCCTCAAGCAGCAAAGCCATGTTGTCATAAGTTTCCTTCATTCCAAGTGCATAAGCCAAGGGCACTGATGGAAGCTTGTTGCTATTATGCAACAGCACTGCTTTCAAGATAGGTCTAGATCTCTGAAGAAGCGTCGGTTCTGGCGCGAAACGCGTAAGATTTAAAGTGCTTTTGTTTTTTAAGATGCAAAGGTGCAATATCCTCTGCATGTTTTACAATAAAGTTGATACTTTTATTTCACTTGGATAAATTCCAATACTTTTTAGCTGCGTGCGCCGCGGATACACTTTCTCCTTTAGTTGTTTACTCCTAGCTGCAAGCTTTTCGACCTGTGGGATCTAATCTATGCCGACTGCCGCTTCTCTAGCTCGGACGTAAGCCTCCTATACTCTAATGAGTGTTGTGCCTATCATAAACTGCACAACTAAACTAGGTGAGCATACTCTTACCTTGTTACTATCAGTAATCCTTTTTCCGTACTTCACTATTGTGCGCCCCCTTCTTTTTGTGTTTTTGCTTTATATAGTTCTAGCTTAATCAATAAAGATTCACCACTCCTTTGGATCATGCTGAACAACTAGCTTTTCCATCAAACCACTCACCACATTTGTGCATAAATACAGACAAATTTTGAGAAGCATCTATGTCTTGTTCTAAAACTAGAAATCTTTGTCCCTTTAACTGGTAGGTTCCATTGTTATTCTGATTGTTTGCTATGGGCAGCAAAGACAGTCTTATTGCTAGACAGTTTTCATACTTAAGCTCAATGTATTCTCCAAGAACAATGTCCCAGTTCTGCTTTGCAAAGCTTCAACGTCCTTACAGAAACTTGCCCTTATCCATTTCCTTTTCTGCTCAGCAACAACCACCCTTTCTGCTGACTCAACAACCACTCACTCTTCACCTCAAGTTAGACAACCAAAACGTAGCACTGATCCAAATAGGTCAATTAATGGCAACAAGCAATGACACAACTGGATGCAAAAACTAGAGAAATATGCAAAACAGCTGACTGAACCGTCATAACATAACCGACTTGACAAATTGAGTCTCTGCCTCTCATAGTCAGCAACCTTAAACTACCAATACCTTGCTATCTGTTGACTGTTTGTATGATGTCTTGTACTGCATTTTACATCCAAATAATTAATATGTATATTAACTTTAATGGTCTGATATTAGAATTAGTTATAAAAGACCATTAAAATTATAATAGACATTGATTTTACCATTTAAACAGAAGACATCAGAGAGCTAGAAAAAAAATCTAATATTTTACAATATCTCAAAAGCCTTATGACACGACAATTCTGGAGGTAGATTTGGATTATACATGCAAAAATACTTACAAATTGATGTATTACAATCCAGATGCAAAATGACTGCTGACTAGTGCAATTAAAAGAAGAATCATAAATAAATAAAAAGATTCTGAATACAATCATGCCTTGAATTTTTTGTAATTCTAGAGAACAAGCCTCAAAGATAATTTGTATAGATACAGTGCCTTTCGGCCCCTTGAACTTTTCAACCTTTTGCCACATTTCAGGCTTCAAACATAAAGATATAAAACTTTATTTTTTTTTTGGGTGAAGAATCAACAAGTGGGACACAATTGTGAAGTGGAACGAAAATTATTGCATATTTTAAACGTTTGTAAAAAATAAAAAACTGAAAAGTGGGCATGCAATATTATTCGGCCTCTTAAGTTAATACTTTGTAGCGCCACCTTTTGCTGTGATTACAGCTGCAAGTCGCTTGGGGTTTGTCTCTATCAGTTTTGCACATCAAGAGACTGAAATTCTTGTCCATTCTGCCTTGGCGCACAGCTGGAGCTCAGTGAGGTTGGATGGAGAGCGTTTATGAACAGCTGGAGCTCAGTGAGGTTGGATGGGGAGCGTTTGGGAACAGCTGGGGCTCCCGTGAGGTTGGTTGGAGATCGGTTGTGCACAGCTGGAGCTACTTGAGGTTGGTTGGTGAGCGTTTGTGAGCAGCTGGAAGCTCAGTGAGGTTGGATGGAGAGCGTTTGTGAGCAGCTGGAAGCTCAGTGAGGTTGGATGGAGAGCGTTTGTGAACAGCTGGAGCTCAGTGAGGTTGGATGGAGAGCGTTTGTGAACAGCAGTTTTCGGCTCTTTCCACAGATTCTCGATTGGATTCGGGTCTGCACTGTGACTTGGCCATTCTAACACCTGGAGACGTTTATTTGTGAACCTTCCATTGTATATTTTGCTTTATGTTTGTGATCATTGTCTTTTTGGAAGATAAATTCCCATCCCAGTGTCAGGTCTTTTGCAGACTCCGACAGGTTTTCTTCCAGAATGGTCCTGGATTTGGCTCCATCCATCTTTCCATCAATTTTAACCATCTTCCCTGTCCTTGCTGAAGAAAATTCCAGACCATGATGCTGCCCCCACGTGTGACAGTGGGGATGGTGTGTTCAGGGGATGAGCTGTGTTGCTTTTTATGCCAAACATTCATTTGCATTGTGGCCAAACGTTTTGATTTTGGTTTCATCTAAGCAGAGCCCCTTCTTCCACATGTTTGGTGTCTCCCAGGGGCTTGTGGCAAACTTTAAACAAGACTTTTTATGGATATCTTTGAGAAATGGCTTCTTTTTTGCCACTCTTCCTAAAGGCCAGATTTGTGCATGTACAACTTGATTGTTGTCCTATGGACAGACTCTCCCACCTCAGCTGTAGATCTCTGCAGTTCATCCAGAGTGATCATGGCCTCTTGGCTGCATCTCTGATCAGTCTTCTCCTTTTTTTGAGATGAAAGTTTAGGGGGACGGCCGGCCTTGGTAGATTTGCAGTGGTCTGATACTCCTTCCATTTTCAATATGATCGCTTGCACAGTGCTGCTTGGGATGTTTAAAGTTTGGGAAATCTTTTAGTATGCAAATCCAGCTTTAAGCTTCTCCACAACAGTATCATGGACCTGCCTGGCGTGTTCCTTGATCTTCATGATGCTCTCTGCGCTTTAAACAGAACCCTGAGACTATCACAGAGCAGGTGCTTTATACGGAGACTTGATTACACCAGTTGGATTATATTTATCATCATCAGTCATTTAGGACAACATTGGATCATTCAGAGATCCTCACTGAACTTCTGGAGTGAGTTTGCTGCACTGAAAGCAAAGGGGTCGAATAATATTGCACGCCCCACTTTTCAGTTTTTTATTTTTTACAAAAGTTTAAAATATCCAATACATTTCATTCTACTTCACAACTGTGTCCCACTTGTTGTTGATTCTTCACAAAAAAATAAAAATGTTATATCTTTACGTTTGAAGCCTGAAATGTGGCAAAAGGTTGAAAAGTTCAAGGGGGCTGAATACTTTCGCATGGCACTGTATTCTGGACTACATTTCCTATGAGGCTAATTTGCATGTTGTTCAGACTACAGCTACAAAAGCCGAACATAACCAAAAAGGGTCTGGGTCTGAGATCTTAATATACTCAATTTCTCTACTAGGCTTTTGAGATTTTGAATGATACCAAGCTGTTTTATCAGTAAGAGCCTTCAAGAAGGAGACTTAAGTGATATCCTACAATAAAAAATAAATTATGAAATGGTGATGGGGTTAAAAATGTCCAATGTATTTATGTAAAACAGGATATATAGTATAATATATACAGTAAAGACTTCTATTTTTCCCCATGGATATGTTGATTATTATTCTGGAGAAATAAGTTACTGAGTCAATTATAAGGTGGAAACCAGGATAAATACTAGGGACTACATATCCCAAGGGGAAAAGTTCTGTATTAATAGACCTATGAAGGGCCGATCACAACAAAAAAAGAAATTCAGATTCGGAATTATTATTGGCATCATAGTATACATGAACTCCATACTTGACCTTTGAGATTAAGATGATGCGGAGCTATGGAGAGGAGGACTTTGGTAATGTTATAATTAGTATTCCTTTCACTCTAGTTCAGTTGTCTGGTTTAGGCCATATGGAGCCAGGCATTGTGATCTATAGATGCAGTAGGTCTCTCTTTTGCATAAAATTTCTAATCTGTTTGGGACTCCTTCTGAAATATGATCTCTGAGTATTATTTTTATTTGAGAATCATTGCTATTATCTTTACTGGCGTAGTGATGGGATGCTCCATGTAATAATTACTGATTTTTTGCAAATTTCTTTTTGAAGTTTTTGGACTATACGGCCAACATACTGTAATCCACAGGGGCACTCAAGTAGCTAGATAGCATAATCTGTTTGGCAATTTAAGGAAAATTTTATGTCAAATATTTCTCCTGTTTATGTGGAAATAAATTATTTTCTATTATGGCTAATATTACAGCAGAGGCGGCATGTTTTTTATCGCATTTTTAGATTCCTGGATTACTTTTATAGATATCTTTGGTTTTTTTTCATATGCTGTTAGATTCGGCTCGGTGCTCTTTAATGGTGGTTGCTTTTCTAAAAATGAAAGAGGGATTTGGAGGAAGCTTAGAAGCAAGGAAAGGATCGTTTAGCAAAATATACCAGTACTTCTTGAGGGTTGATTTTATTTTTATTATGTTTGAACCTTTATCTAGTGATAAAGTTATGATTCCTGGAGAATTTAATTCTATTTTTATTTTTATTAGATATCTCCGGTCTGGTATCTGATGTTGTTGAATTTTCTATTGGTACAGATTGTATTGTGAAATTTGTTTTACTAATGTATAAACTCCTGAGTTATCTTAGGGGCTAAAACTCATTAATTGAAATTTCATAAAATGTCCCTTATTGTGAAACATATCTTTTTCTAAGCAGGGATATTGCTGCTTTCTATTCAAATAATGACTATGACCGCAGTATTAAGAGCACAGCAAAATACATAGAAAGTGATCCAACCTTAACTCAAGCACAAATTGACTTTTTACTTTCAGGCCTTATCTTTGTTTTAAATAATATTTATTTTTATTAATGATAATGTGATCCTTAAACAGATACGTGGTACAGCAATGGGGACACGTTCTGCCCCATCCTACGCCAATCATTTTTGGGGCAATTTATAGAAGAGTATATGTACAAAAATGTAGACTATCTACCCAAAATAGTCACCTACAAAAGGTTTATTGATGACTTGTTTTTTATTTGGGAAGTTGTGAGTGAAAAAGATATTCATTTTACAACCAGTCTAAAAATAATAAATGAGGCATTAAGATTACTCTCAAAATAGATCAGAGGGAATTTTTGGATCTACTTATAAATTAAGAGGCAGATACACAACATCCACATATTTCAAGAAAGTAGATGCCAATGGATACCTGGAGTTCAGTAGTGCACAATTCAGAAAATGGAAGGTCGATGTTCCATTCAGCCAGATAAGAAAAAATTGTTCAGATGATAAAGTCTTCTCAGAACAAGCAAAAATGGTGGCTAACAGATGTACAGTAAATATTACCCTAAGAAGATTATAAAAGAAGCTATAGAAAAGAGTAGCAAAATAACACAACTCCAATGCATCAGTAAAACTAATTCTGAAATACAATCTGTACCAATAGAAAGTCCAAGAACATCAGATACTAGACCGGAGATATCTAGCAAAAATAAAAATAGAAATAAATCCTCCAGAAATCATAACTTTATCACTAGATATATCTCAAACATAATACAATAAGATCAACCCTCAAGAAGTACTGGTATATTTCTTAAATGATACTTTCCCAGTTTCTAAGCTTCTTCCAAATCCCCCTGTCATCTTTAGAAGAGCAACCACCCTTAAAGAGATTCTAGCACCGAGCCGAATCAAACAGCATATGAAAAAACAAACAAAGGTATCTATAAAAAATAATCCAGGAAGCTACAAATTCAGTGAAAAACATGCCGCCTCTACTGTAATATTGTCAACATAGAAAATAGAATAGAAAATCATTTATCTCTGCAAAAACAGGAGAAACATTTGACAAATTTTTCTTAAATTGCCAATTCAGATTACATCTATCTACTTGAATGCCCATTTGGATTACAGTATGTTGGCTGTACAATCCAAAAACTTCAAAACAGTTTGAAGAATTTGCATTTTAATATTAGAAATCCGTATTTATTACATGGAGTATCCCGCCATATTGCCAGTAAACATAACGGCAATGATTCTCAAATAAAATAATACTCATAGATCATATTCCAGGAGTCCAAAACTGAGTTGAAATTTTATCCAAAAGAGAGACCTACTGGATCTTTAAATCCCAATGCGTGGCTCCATATGGCCTAAACAAGATAACTGAACTAGTGTAAATTAAATCCTAATTATAAAATTACCAAAAGTCCTTCTCTCCAGAGGTCCTTGTTCACCTCATCTTAACCTCAAAGGTTGAGTATGGAGTTCCAGTATACCATGATGCCAGTAAGGGTATGTCCACACGGGATAATTTTGGCGCACATATTGCTGCGTATTTGCGCTCTAATACGGGCGAGATGCGCGCCAAAATTACGGTAATCCATAGTTCTCATAGAGAACTATGGATTACGCCTCCTCTCCCCGCTCGTACAATACGATCGTATTGTACGCGCGGGGAGATAAGTGACATGTCAGTTATTTGTGGCGAATACATGCCGCGAGTAATGCATGCCAATCGGGCCAGCGGGTAGCCACCCCCCCCCCCTCCCGCGCGAGTATGTGCTGATCAGCGCAACTCCCAAATCACCTGCCGTAATTGCGGTCGTACTGTACGCGTCGCAATTACGCCGTGTGAACATGGCCTAATAGTTCCAAATCTGTTCGGAACTATCTGTTCCATAAGTGAAGGTCTATTAATACGGACCTTTGCCGTTTGGGATATGTAGTTCATAGTATTTATCCTGGTATTCACCTTAGAATTAGCTCAGTAACTTATTTCTCCAGAATAATAATCAATATATGCACGGGGTAAAATAAAAGTCTTTACTGTATATCTTATGCTATATATCCTGATTTAGTTAAATGAACTTCACCATTTTATAATTTATTTATTTTTTTAAATCTCATTCTTGTAGGCCCTTACTGATCAAACAGCTTGGTATCATTTCCAATCTCAAAAGCCTAGCAGAGAAACTTAGCATATTAAGAGCTCAGACCCAGACCCCTTTTTTGCTAGGTTTATCTTCCGTAGCTGTAGTATTAACAACATGCACATTAGCCTTATGGGAAATGTAGTCCAGAACATCTATGCAAATTAGCTTTGAGGCTCATTCTCTAGCATTACAAATAATTGAAGGCATCATTGTATTCATAATCTTTTCATTTATTTATGATTTTTCTTTGAATTATTTTTCTAACATACGAAGCAACGCCTACCCACATAGATAACCCATTCCTTGTGGGATTTGTAGTTCTTAACTATGCAAAACCGAATCTTAAAATGCTATTGAAAGGGACCTGGGGACTTGGATAGAAAGGCAGGGGAAAACAGACAGTGAGCCATATTGCTAGGCCCCCACAAAACTAACCCTGCTTACTTGCCAACCCAACCCTAGGTACTCGGTGACAACTGGTCGTAGTTCCCTTCACTAGGCTAGTGAAACAAAGAACAAGACAAGAGAAGACAAACACAAAGGAAAAGTCAGGAAGATACAGGTCAAACTGGAGATAGCAAAATGCTACAAACACGGCAGGCAAAAACGGAGGTCTTGAAGACAGACAAAGAGGTCAGCAATCCAAGCAATATAATCCAATATAAAACGTCACCTCAAGCAAGTGATGTCCAAGTGGTCTTCTTTTGGGATGTCAGAGTCCCGCTCCAGGGCGTGATTGGACCGGCCCTCCTACATCCAGACTACACAGATGGACTCACAGACTGGCAGGGATGGGAGATGAGTGGCAACTGTCTATCACCACTCAGTCTAAACTATCTACAGTCCAGCACTAGGGCCAGCAGAAGTAACCAGACGGCTGTGGTGGAGAACTTGCCAATCACCACACAGCAAGCACTGGAATCAGGCAGAGTTCAGACTAGTACAAAGAAAACATACTATACAATTCAGGCGCAGAATAATGGCCAAAGGCGCAGTTTCTGCCGTACTTTATTGGCAGTGGACTGTGCAGAGGCCTGAACATTCACGGTCATTACAGCTGTTTTTAAGGAAATCTATTGTATTGGACAATATCTTGTTCCCTATCTTTAAGACAAATAGTAAAGTCCAGGTCATCTATTAGTATTTATTAGTCAATAAATGAACTTCAGAGTAATCGTTCTACTTTTTTGATTCTTGAGCAATAAGGACACCTAGTGGTATACTTATGTTACACTAATAGTTTATGAACTATGTAACAGAATGTATCGTATTGTTATTTATTATTATTACAGATTGGCCTCTTTTATGTATTTTAAATGTTTTCTTTTTGTATTACACGGAGAAAGTTTTTCGTCACTTTCACGTACGTTTGGTAGACTTTTTTATTGTTCGTGTGTAACTGTGAAACCCAATGAAGTGTCCTAGACACTTGAGACGTAGTTTCGAATAAAATATTTGATATACATTTACAGAAAATTTTCCCAAGTATAAATACCAATTATATTAGGGACCTAGAGGAAGCCCACGCGAAACGTGCGTCGGGATTGTGCCAACCCAGGAGTCGTCACTAGCTTCATAGAAGGGGTAAGATATTTCCATACTCCGATAATACTTATAGGACCACATGTATAAAAACGGTTTAGTTCTAAAACTCACTTTGGTGCCCATAGCAACCAATCAGAGCACCCCTTTCATTGTTCTAGAGCACTATATGAAATGAGAGGGTGCTTTGATTGGTTGCTATGGGCACCAAAGTGAGTTTTAGACCCAGTTTTCATACATGTGGCCCATGGTGCGTATTTTATTGCTGTGAGTTGACTTACATATGGATATTGTTTGACACATGTTGATTATGTCATTTTATATGTCATAGGTACCGTCCTTATTTGCAAATAATTGTCCTCTTGTGCTTTATATAATACGCATATATTAAATACTGTAGTATAGTCAATGTTTGTATATACGCTATTATGTTAATTATAATTACAGTATACCCTGATATGCAAACACAATACAATATCAGCAGCACTCTATAGGTATACCCTGATATGGCTGTCTATGTTACGCTTGTGCTCCCCTGTTGAGTATTTTAAGTCCTTTTTTCTTAAATGTCTTTTATTACTTTGCCTTAAATAAATTGTGTTGGTATTTAAGCAAGCGGTGGTATTTATACTTGGGAAAATTAGCTTTGAAGTGGTTTGAGTGAATAGTGTTGAGTGAATTGAAATTGTTGAAAATATATATTTACGGAGTTCTAGCGCTTGTAAACCTCGGAAATAGGTACAGTTAATAGACAGACTAAAACCCGGATATTCCACTCTCGGTATATAGAATGTCACTGCTATAGAACCTCTAATAGCCTACCAGGTGGGAACCTGAAACTGGTTGTAAAGAGTAGGCTCTGTGAAACAGCCTGATGAGAAAACCTTGTTAAAACTCCTTACCAACACAGGACTTATAGGTACGTTCTGGTGCCATAAGGTCCTATGTGGTATGCTTTCTCAGTAAGTCCACTACATAGGAGGCTGGTGTTAGAGACTACATGCAGCTGACACTCATCACTGCTTAACCCTTTAGACATCAATTAACAGTTTCTCACTGCGATCAGTAACCACACAGCGTTTAACAGTATAAAAACTAATAAAAATATTAAAAGTTCAAATCACCCCCCTTTGTCATTTTACAAATAAAAAAGATACACATAATTGGTATCTC
The DNA here is from genome assembly GCA_025379985.1 of Phyllomedusa bahiana. Classification (NCBI taxonomy): domain Eukaryota; kingdom Metazoa; phylum Chordata; class Amphibia; order Anura; family Hylidae; genus Phyllomedusa; species Phyllomedusa bahiana. The sequence goes on from JAODAL010023590.1 coordinate 44,912, forward strand.
CACATCCATAAATGTCAGATCTATTAAAATATAATAAAATTTGTCACGTATGCTGAACACATAGAAGAAAAAAAATTCTAAATGCTAAAATTACATTTTTTTGGTCATTTCATGTCCACTAAAAATTGGAATAAAAAGTGATTAAAAATTCACTTCTATTCCTAATTTTACCACTAAAACTTACACTTCAGCCTGCAAACAATGCACCCTCACTCATGTCAGAAAATGAGGATGCAGCGCAAATTTAAGATAAATAAAGATAGAGAATGTTTGAATTTTTTTAACATTACTAAAACATGAAGAAAACTCTACATATTTGCGGAATACAGATAACACATCATTTATAGAAGCGTGAACGTTGTAAAAACTGTTTCCTAGTATATTTTATGGTACGGTCAATGATACCAATGAAACAATTAGAAAAATACAGCAGCATATACCGATAATGTAGAGAGGGGAGTGCACGCCAACAAAGGCCTGGATCAAGGCCAAATCCAATAGAAAAAATATATATGTGTAGGCAGCACTTCAAAAAAGCAAAAAACTTTTATTGACCCAATGACAGCAACGTTTCGGCTCTGAACAGAGCCTTTTTAGCTTGAAAAAGGCTCTGTTCAGAGCCAAAACGTTGCTGTCGTTGGGTCAATAAAAGTTTTTTGCTTTTTTGAAGTGCTGCCTACACATATATATTTTTTCTATTGATACCAATGAAAAGCACATCTTGTCCCGCAAAATAAAAGCCCTCATATGTCTATGTAGGTCGAAAAATAAAAAAAAGTTAAGGCTTTGGGAAGGCAGGAGGAAAACGAATATCCATTTAAAAAAGGTCAATGACCGAATTGTCCTGAATTTATATGATGCTCAAATTTTGAATTGTGCCCAGAATTGTATATTATATCTGCTACATGAAGATTGAATCAGGTAATAAAGTTTTTCCATAAGTGCCATTGGTATAATTGATACATATTCCCTAACAAGTCTTATGGAAGGGGTTGTTTTGGTGAGGTAGCCTTTATATGGTTTATTAATTTATTTATCATTACTATACATACAACATGCAACACTTAAAGGGGCTTTCCATGACCTCCCTAAAACCTCTCACAGTGCTGTAATTGGAAATTATCCAATATTTATGCCTCCCACCACCACCGTTCCAGCGCTACTAACGTCCCCAGACTGATGACATCATGTTCATGGATGCTACAGCCAATCAATGACCTCTGTGGTGACTCCTGTACATGCAGTCAGGTGACTACTTAGGCCAGATATTTTGTCCATGAACATGATGTCATCAGTAAAAGACCGTCGGGATCACGGGCATCGCTGGAACGGTGGTGGTGGGAGAGGTAAGTATGAGTTAATTTTGTATTTAAGCACAGTGCCAGGTGGTAGGGAGGGTTTTAGAAGTCTTAGAAAATTCTTTTAAGCTTGTTCACTATGTGACCTGTTCTGTACCATGAAGTAGTTCTATGGTGATGTAAAGAAACGGTCACCTTCATACAGATTACTGATTACAAATACACACCCTAGTGCACCCCAGGCCTGTTTTCCTGGCTGATGTTCGCATAGCATCTTTAATATCTCTGTTTCTTAAACTGTATATAATAGGATTGAGCATGGGAACCACTTGAACAAATATCACAGACATCATTTTGCTTTGATTTAGTGAGTAGCTCGATGGAGGCCTCATATACAAGCAAAATATAACAACATAAAACAGGATGACGATGCTAAGGTGAGACGAGCAGGTAGAGAACGCCTTCTTCCTTCCTTCTGAACTCTTAATCTTTATAATGGTGGATATAATGAAGCAGTAGGATGTTAGGGTGAGCAGGAAGCATGTCATGGCCAGAAGTATCCCTTCAGAAAACATGACGACCATAGTGTATGGTGAGGTACCGCAGGAGAGCTTGACTAAAGGCATCATGTCACAGTAGAAATGATTGACCACATTGGAAGAGCAAAAGTTAAGGCTTGCGACAAAAATAGCTAAAGGAACTGAATCTAAGAAACCTATCAGCCACAAGCTGCTCGCCATTTTAACTGATGACTTGTTACTTATTATGAGCGGATAATGTAGTGGTTTGCAAATAGCCACATAACGGTCATACGCCATCATAGTCAGTAGTAAATACTCCGCACTTGAAAATCCCAGGAAGAAATAGAGTTGCACTATACATCCAGCGAAGGAAATCTTATTATTCTTTGTGATGAAAATGTTGAGTAGGTTGGGTGTCGTGACAGAGGTATAGCAAATATCCAGTGCGGCCAGATTGCATAGAAAGAAGTACATGGGCACATGGAGGTGGCGGTTCAAGTATATGAGTATGATGATGGTTAAGTTGCCAAGCAAGGTTATTAAGTATAACGCCAAAAACAACAGGAATAATGGGATCTTGAGATGGGGAAAGTCAGAAAAGGCAACAATATAGAAACCAGTTACCTGGGAATTGTTTGTCCCCATGTGATCATATGGATTTAGTTTATTTGGCCCGTGATATGTTACTGCACCAGGTTATCTGATCTCAGAGCACTACAAAAAACATTGAAAAGCAATGAAAGACATAACTTTCAATGCTATAGTGTCATAGAGCATTCATTGTCAAATTAAGCTTTGCTATATCTGTATGTGTGGCTAGAAATTAGTGTATGTCCTAAACTTGATAACGGTGACATTTAAGCCTCAAGAACCATGAAAGATCATTATATTTTTTGGTTGTCAAAATATGGAGTTGTGCAGATCTGATTTCCTACTCTACACAAAATTTTAAAATGTACAAAAGTAACACATTTGAAATATATTAAGGTATTTTACATTTAGGTCCTGTAGTTGTAAAGGCATCACAAAGTCAGACATCCATAGAATGTATATATTCAGCATGGACATTTACAGGCCACGTCTTTATATCACTGCGGATCATGTTGCAATAAATACATAACTAAGATTGTAAAATTTGCTGTTACGGTGTATTTAATAGTCCAATGCAGCAAGGTTATCATGTAGCGCGTAACCAGCATTATATCCTTTGTGATGGAGAATTGAGCTCCCAAAAGGTTCAAATTAACCCTGTGGATTTGTTCCTCTGTTGCTTCTTACCTTAGAAGAAAACATTCCAGTTTCAATTTAAATAAACACAATTATTGTAATGAATCCAATAACAACTTAGTTATTATTAACTTTTAAATTAATATCAAGAAATTCGTATAACCTAAAAATATACTGCCTTGCGAAAGTATTCACCCCCCTTGAACTTTTCAACCTTTTGCCACATTTCAGGCTTCAAACATAAAGATCTAAAATTTTAATTTTTTGGTGAAGAATCGACAACAAGTGGGACACAATTGTGAAGTGGAGTGAAGTTAATACTTTGTAGCGCCACCTTTTGCTGCGATTACAGCTTCAAGTCGCTTGGGGATGTCTCTATCAGTTTTGCACATTGAGAGACTGAAATTCTTGCCCATTCTTCCTTCGCGAACAGCTGGAGCTCAATGAGGTTGGATGGAGAGCGCTTGTGAGCAGCTGGAGCTCAGTGAGGTTGGATGGAGAGCGTTTGTGAGCAGCAGGAGCTCAGTGAGGTTGGAGGGAGAGCGTTTGTAGAGCAGCTGGAGCTCATGAGGTTTGGAGGGAGGAGACGTTTTTTGAACAGCCGATGCTCAGTGAGGTTGGATGGAGAGCGTTTTGTGAGCAGCCGTGAGCTCAGTGAGGTTGGATGGAAGCGTTTTGTGAAACAGCTGGAGCTCAGCGAGGTTGGATGGAGAGTGTTTGTGACCAGCTGGAGCTCAGTGAGGTTGGATGGAGAGCGTTTGTGACCAGCTGGAGCTCAGTGAGGTTGGATGGAAAGCGTTTGTGAACAGCAGTTTTCAGCTCTTTCCACAGATTCTCGATTGGATTCAGGTCTGGACTGTGACTTGTCCATTCTAGCACCTGGAGACATTTATTTGGGAACCATTATACTGTAGATTGTGTTTTATGTTTGGGATCATTGTCTTGTTTGAAGATAAATCTCCGTCCCAGTCTCTGGTCTTTTGCAGACTCCAACAGGTTTTCTTCCAGAATGGTCCTGGATTTGGCTCCATCCATCTTCCCATCAATTTTAACCATCTTCCCTGTCCCTACTGAAGAGAAGCCCAAACCATGATGCTGCCTCCACCATGTGTGACAGTGGGGATGGTCTGTTCAGTTGGATGAACTGTGTTGCTTTTACACCAAATATATAGTTTTGCATTGTGGCCGAAAAGTTGGATTTCGGTTTCATCTGAGCAGAGCGCCTTCTTCCACATATTTGGTGTCTCCCAGGCGGCTTGTGACAAACGTTAAGCCAGACTTTTTATGGATATCTTTGAGAAATGGCTTCTTCTTGCCACACTTCCATAAAAAACAGATTTGTGCAGTGTACGACTGCTTGTTGTCCTATGGACAGACTCTCCCACCTCAGCTGTAGATCTCTGCAGTTCATCCAGAGTGATCATGGGCCTCTTGGCTGCATCTCTGATCAGTCTTCTCCTTGCTTGCACAGTGCTGCTTGGGATGTTTAAAGTTTGGGAAATCTTTTAGTAGCCAAATCCGGTTTTAAACTTCTCCACAACAGTATCATAGACCTGCCTGGTGTGTTCCTTGGTCTTCATGATGCTCTATGCGCTTTAAACAGAACCCTGAGACTATCACAGAGCAGGTGCATTTATACGGAGACTTGATTACACACAGTTGGATTATATTTATCATCATCAATCATTTAGGACAACATTGGATCATGCAGAGATCCTCACTGAACTTCTGGAGTGAATTTGCTGCACTGAAAAAGAAGAGGCTGAATGATAATGCCCGCCCCACTTTACAGTTTTTTAATTTTTACAAAGGTTTAAAATATCCAATAAATTTTTTTCCACTTCACAATTGTGTCCCAGTTCTTATTGATTCTTCACAAAAAAAATTAACATGTTATTATTCTATGTTGAAGCCTGAAATGTGGTGCAAAAAGGTTTGAAAAGTTCAAGGGAGCCAATACTTTCACAAGGCACTGTAAAACAGTGGAATTATAGGGGTGACAATACTTATCACAGTAACGTAGATAAACTGGAGGTGGATTTCCTCCTGGACGCAACCGGCAGTGCGATTTTGCGTAAGCCGCCTACCAGGGAGAGGAAATCTAAGTGGGGCCCTTTTCAACCAGAACCCTCGCGTCAAAAGGCGGGATGTCTTGCCTGCGGCGGGTGACCACCAGTGGTCCCACTACCACTGGCGGGCTATCACTGCGAGAGTGTCGGCCACAAGGGGCGAGGTAGCAGAAACTGGCAGTCAGGGCTCGTAGTCGAGTGACAGACATAAGGGTTCAGAGACATTGCTGGCACTTGCGTTCGGAGGGACGGTAGCCAAGCATTATGTCTGGGGCAGGCTTCAAGGTTGTCGCATGGAACTTGTAGACCGTTAGCCGAGAGTGTCTGGTACACAGAAGGTCAATACTGGAACGCACAGAGAAACTTTCACCATGCGTTTAGAACACCAAGGATCCGGCGAGGGCCGCAGGTAAAGATGACCGGACTAAATAGGAGCAGTGCACTCGGCAATGAAACTCAATTACCGGCGCACTGCCCCTTTAAATTCCAATTGCCTGCGCGCGCATCGCACTACCGTAGGGGGTACGAGCTACGCCCGGGACAAAACGGAAGCAGCCTGAGCAGGAGCGAGGCCGGTAAGTGCATGCCGCTGGAAGGTGGGAGGTGCGGAGTGGACCCCGAACCCGACGTGCGCGGTAGGACGGGGCTGCCGCTCGTTGCAGAAGCTACGGTTCGCGACCTTCAGACCCGGAACACAGTATGGGTCTTATGTTGCTTCCATTATCATATACCTACCCCCCCTTGGGTCCCCCCCTCATTACTGGATTGGAGAAACCTCTCCGTGGATGAGTACTACTGCGTGTTCAGGATGTTTCTCCTCCCCTTCTCCCAGGACCACTTCATCAGGGCCGAACCCCGTTCCATTCCACCAAGAAGTTATCGCTCTTCTCCCCCCCTATTACTTCTCATCCCTCAGAATCCCTTGGACCACTCGAATACTTGGGCGCATCAGCCACAAACGGAGGATGGTGCTGCCCTCCTAGGAAAAAATGGGGTTAAGTGGTACCAGGGTTACAATAAGGTACATGAAAACGCTAACGCGTTGGTGAATTCTCATCGTGGTAGTGAGTCCGGAGTTTGTATGCTACCAAGGATTAGAATGCTGCTTAATGACCTCAAAGTGTCCCAGTAAACTGGTCCCAGGATTGGTGAGCCACGGCAATCTTTAAGGCGGACATATCTAAATGCAGAGGACCACAGCCTTTTCACCGTGGTGGAGGTAACAGCCGAGGAGAGGATTCTTCTCTTGTCCGCTTGAGACCTTGCATGCCTCGTTAACGCGCAGTAGGCAGCGACCTGACGGGTTCTGGGACCCATATGGCCTACATGTCTTGAACCAGTGCGTCCACCGCACGAGGGACCTCTGGTAGGAGTTGCCTAGAAGGAGAGGGGGAGCGGGGGAGGCAAGCCATACACAATTAAGAGGGTAGGCCCTGCGGACTCGGACCTCGAAGAGTTATAGGAGACTCTGCCCACGGCAGTAAATTGGCCCAATCATCCTTGCTTGCCGAGCACGAAGATTGACTGAAAGGTAGCCACCCAAAGGACTTTGTATGGACACCCGTCCTCCACCTGGCTCCGTATCCGACTGTGTGATGGTAGCCGGAAGGATAAGTTCGAGCATTCACTATGAAGTTTGAGTAGCCACAGAGCTCGCCAAAACCTGGAGACATAATTAGAACTCCCCGGTCCCGGATGACAATTAGCCGAGGGATGTCCCAAGGAGCCAGTAACACATTGAGATGAAGAATAACTCAAGCTAGCCGGAGGCCACAAGATGGACAAGCCACTGGCAACGGGACAAAATGCGCCATTTTGTAAAAGCGATCAGTAATCACCCATATAATGTAGTTTCCAGAATACGATGAGGGGATGATCGGTTATAAAGTCCATCTAAATGTTGGTCCAGGTAGAGTGGGAACATGAAGTGCTGAAAGTAGGTGTGGGTTTGTGGAGGCCAGCGGCTGTGACTTGGCAGTCTGAGTTCCGGGCACATGGAGTCGCAGACGCAGCGAAGTCCTTTATGATCTCTCTTCTCCAGCTCTGGCAACCAATAGAATCCGGATAACATGGTTGAAGGTTTCTTCGGGAGCGCGCTGGGGTAGCCGACACCAATGATTCAATGAGTCCCCATTTCCAAGATACGTCTGCGGAGAGCAGGACGCACATAAGTCCGTTTCCAGGAGGGACCTTCCGATGTCCACTGGAGCAGCCGAGATGAGACGTTCTGTTGTGGGATGATTTGTTCAGGGGAGGGCTCTTCTCCCACCACGTCGGAAGCCGATGTGGAGAGGGCATCTCAGCTCTCTCACATTCTTCTCTCGTTTCTGGCCTGAAATCGCCTGAGAAATGTCGAACACCGTGAGAAGAAGAGCGACCGACCTGGCCCTGGGCGTTGTGTTGTTTAGTCACTGAGCAGTCCTCAAATATTGGAGTTCTGTGGTCCGTAGAGTAGATACGTATGGGAAATACGGGCACACCTCCAGCAGATAACGCTCACTCCTCTCTCCAAGGGCCAAATTTAGATGGCCAGTAGCTAGCTCCGCCTGTCGCTCAATCAAGGAAGAGTTCCTCTCAGTCTAAGAGAGAAACGTCTTGTGTAGAATGAAGCCTGCATGACACATTACTTACCCTGTAGGCCCTTTATTGTGTAAGGACCTAAGCTCCGCCCCCACAGACTAAGCATCCACCTCCAGAGCGAAGTGTTCGCCGGTGTCTTTACGTGCAAGGATAGAAGCCAGTAGCGAAGGGCGATTTGAGCTTTCACAATCGCCGATCCTCGACTCTAGGACAGGACCAAACTGCGTGGATTGGCTTGTTTCTGGGTAGAGGGCCACTATCGGTGAGCCACCATCTAGAGAAGGTGCTGGATGAACTGGCGATAATAATTGCAGAAGCCCCAAGAAATACGCTGGATAGCCCGCAGCCCGACGGGGCATGGCCACTGTGCAATCCGTGCCGGAGACAATTGAGCAGGTATCCATCCGTTAGGACCTTGGTCTAGAAATGACATACCACCAGAAACGGGAGGCTGAGTCTGAATGGAATAGGCACTTCCCTATCATGGCATACAGGTGGTTCTCAACCGGAGACGTCTTAATAACTAGACGGATACATGGCTGCGTGGGTCTCGAGGGTCAGGAGGGAGAACAACCAGCATGTCATGCGAAGGTAGACAACCACGTCATGACAGACAGACGGAGGAACCCTGAAGACGTCATTCAGCTATGCTCCTGAAAGACGCTGTACGCATTACAGAGCCGAAGGGCATCTCCATGTACTCTTAGTGCCCATCCCTGAGTGTGGTGTAGGCCGTCTATCCATTCAAATGACCCATGCGGATAACGGACCAAGTTTAGGCCCCCTCTCAAATCCAACTTGGAGAAAATACTTGGCGCCTTAGCAGGCGATCAAAAAGCTTCCGTGATCCAGCGACGAATGGTTAACGGTCTGTTAACCGTGATCTCATGTTTCAATCCCCTTATTCCAATGCAGGGCCGTAAGGTACCGTCCTTCTTACACGAAAAAGAACCTCCCTGTCACCACGGAAGACGAGGACATCATCCGTAGAACCCCTACTTTAGAATCTCCTGATGTACCCGACATTGCTTGGGTCCTCATGAACAGCACTAGATGGGGAAACTTGGCCACTGGTAGGAACCGGTACCCGGCAATCAGTCGATCTAGGTGGGGTGGGCGAGCAATCGTATGGACGGTGCTGCTGAAGACTCACAGCTTCTGTCTCACGGAGAACACATCGGCATAACACCCAGATATAGCGGTAGCTGCAGCCCGGGCGAGCGGGCTCCTTAAGGGTTACGTGAGAGCAGAGGAAGCACCTGGCGAAGGTGCCACCCCAAACATCCACGCCCCCCCAAGACAGTTGGGACCGCTCAACAATCACACATCTCCAGAAAGACCCATTCCAGGATATAGAGTAGGAGCCGTAGCCATGGAGTTCCGGAGGAGTGACAGCCGACGAGGAGCCGAGGCAACACTAGAAGGCGATCTCTTCCTTAAGCAGTGCCCCACATTGAGAGAACATGCTTGGTGACGAACTGGATGGGTCGCTAAGCAGCTACCCCACCCGCTGACATGATGATATTACAATCGGATATTTCTATCTTCGCAGACGTACCACGAGCCGATACCGCCTCACGAGAGGCTGGAGGATGAAGTTATCCCCCCCGGCGGATCCGAGTCCAGAAACGCCGTGTAACCTGGTAATTGTGATACCAGACTCTGACACGACCTGCACAGGCAACACAGTGTGAAGTAGGATGAAGGTTGCACCTAGGAATGCCTCTCCCCACAGATCCTAGTGCGGGAGTTTCCCGCAATCCTTGGGAGCGCTTGGGAACAATTCCTCACGAAAACAATGCTCTCTGCCACAGTAGAGACACAAGTTCATTGTCCGCCGCTGGGCCAATTCTTGCTCAGAGAGGACGAGCCCGATCAATCTGCATGGCCTCTTCGTGTGAGGTTGTTGAGGCCCCCCCCCATTTTTGTTTTTAGTGGGTCTGCCGGAGGCCCCCAGGCGAACACCGGTGCCAGCGCGGAAACCTGGCGAGGTTAGGGCTACGTGACGTCTTGAGCAGAAGCTCCTCCTCCGTGTCAATGAAGCGTAGTATCGAATGCGGGTCGCCAACGCGGATCAAGATCGCTAAGGGGAGGAACCGGTGAGGTTCCTCTAGACGCCCAAGACGTCTTTAACTCTGGACTTGAGAGTCCCTTCTTGAACGTAGCACACAGAGCGTTTAGGCCACGTTCCAGTGGTACAGTATTCAGTGAGGCCAGCGTACGATAAAATTGCAGTCCCCGTAGACTCCTACATGAATGTCCCCCGGCTGTAGTTTAAGGTAGGCCATCTCAGCTGGAGGAGGCACGGGCTGGTTTCCTCTAATACGTTGCGACCTCACCTAGAGGATACTGACTGTAGAATCCCTGTCACGTATCATCACTGTCCCCATAGCGTTGTAGCCCATGCACAGGGCCTGTCCACGCGAGATAGGCTGACCTCGAAAAGCTAACCTTCGCGTATCAGAACAGCTCGGAGCGAGGAACTGTGTCAGTCATCAGCGCACACGTGCATAGAGCAGATGGAGTGAAAAAACCCCCTGCATAGTTTTATCGTGGTCATCCGCTGAACTTGAGATGGGAGTGACAGCCGAAGCTTGGGTCCCCTGGGATCACCGGAACCGCATATATCTGGAACTACTGGAGATGGCGGTGGCTGCTGCTGGACGGTGGACCTAGCATGATGTACAATGAGAGGTGCTCGATCTGCTGCCGCTCTTAGCTGCGCATCAGTTCGATTTGGGCTTGGCCAACGACTAGGTTGAGAGCTGGCAACACTTGGTCAATGGTAAACTTTGGCGGATTCCATGGCCGGATCCTACTGAAACGATTCGTGTGAGGTTGAATCCACTGTACCAACCGCAGGCGATGGCTGTAAGCCCTACCAAGTGGAGAGAATCTAAGATGGGCCCGGTTTTTCCACCAGAGCCTGCCGCAAAGCGGGATGGTCTTGTGCGGCGGGTGTCCACCAGGGTCAATACCACTGGCGGGGCCTTTGCCTGCGGTGGCGGCCAAGGGTGCGAGTACAGAAACGTCAGGCAGTCTCGTATTCAGAGGACAGACAGAAGGTCAGGACAGGCGGCTCTGGTATCGTGGATGGTAGACACGCAGGTGGTCGATGGCAGCGGCAAGGTTTCGTAGCACTTTAGACGAGTATCAGATGGTCGGAACACAGGAATGGCGAATACTTGGAACGCTCAGGAACACATTTTCACCATGGGTATGAAAGACCAAGGTATCCGTCGAGGGCCGCAGGAAGTAGACCGAGACTAAAAAGCGGAAATCAGTGCCGCTGCAATGAACCAATTACCGACGCTACTGCCTCCTTTAAATTCCAATTTGCTTGGCGCTGCTAAGGCGGCGGCCGCGTAAGGGGCGAGCTACGCTCCTAGGACAAACCCGGAAGCAGCCTGAGCAGGAGCGTGGGCCGATGTAAGTGCAAGCACGGCGTGGACGGGGTAGGCCGAGTGGACCACCTATCCCGACGTGCGGGACGGGGCTCCGCTCGGTCAGGAGCAGGGGGGGCCCTGCGCCCCGGGAAGGGTCGCGGGCGTCCGTGACAACACATTAAATAAATAAAAGCAGAAATTCAGCCTGGCATGTAATTTTATGTGGCCCACAAGAGCTTAGACACAAAGGGCGACATGTATATACGGGGCTGCGCCAGAAATCTGGAGTCTTTTCCCCAAAAAGGGTCCCCCTGTTGTATAGCACTTCAACCAAAGTTCATACTCTATATTTATACAGAAAAAAACTTGTGCATTATGCGGAACAGGTAGACATTTAAAAGTGGTTTAACCGGGCCAAAATTGTCCTTTGTAGTAGAAAGCGCTAAATTTAGCCCCGCATGAAAGGTTATAATTCGGCGCTTTTACATAAAAAGCGTGCAAAAAAAATAATGTCGTCTGAGTGCCAAAATACATTCATGTAGACCATAGAGATGGACAAGGACTAGAGCCAGAAGGACCGGCTCTGCATTTTCTCAAGGGAATGCAGGCAGGACTTCGTGGAGACGGTTGCACCCGCACAGGGAGCAGGCACCATCTTCCATTCAGCATGTACCTATACGACTTGTTAAAACCAAAGAGGGATAGCCCTGACCCCTATCCAGACCCTACTACCCCCCAAAAGAAGGAAGCACAAAGAATGGAAGGGTGGTTTTTACCAAACCCTTTCAGGACCATGGAGCCCTAACATTTCCCCCTTGGTGGAACAATTTGAAACTATTCATAGAAACTAGAAAAAAGTAAACCCCATAGAAAGCAGTGGGACATTTCCCCATTTGGTGTGCCAGGTTAATATAAGGAGTAGTTGCATTTATACATTTTGTAAAAAGGCTAAATTTCTTCTTTGGGATGGCAATAATGTCACCCGGGTTTGGGCCCTGTGAAATAAGTTGGCAGATTTTGGTTGTGACCCCTAGGCTACTGACACTTGATGGTTGCTAGAATAGCTGCTCCAAGCAGCTAAATCCGAGACAGCTTTTCTGGAGTCTTCAAAGTGATGGATGGGTGGCCACTCCCATGTTCCAGGTGAGGCTTTTGCCAAGTCCCATAAAGGCTGGGCCTGTAAGTCTGAGAAGGGGGTTTGTTATGTAATTCCTGACATGCGAAGGAAAGAGATCACTCCATGCAGTCATGATCACCTAAAGGACTGTTCATTTTCTGATTACTACAGGTGGAACCTCCCGATATGATTTTTCTTATTCCACAGATGTCTTCAAATTTTTTTTGTTGTATAAAATTAAAGTTTTATTTTGATATTTTAGTTTGTTTTTTGCGGCAAAAAAGCCAACCCCAGGAAAACAGAATCTAAGGACTTTTTGTATTGTGTTACCATTAAGCTGAACCCAACAATTGGTGGAGGATGTGGGCATAAACCCACCATTTATGTCCTGGATTGAGGCTGCAGTACAGAGTAAAAGCACATTTCCCTCCCCATGGAGAAGGGTCTTAAGCACTTGTGAGGTGAAACTGAGCAGAAAGATCACGGCCGCAAAAAAAAACACATACAGAAGCCATGCATGACCAGCAAGAAACAAATAAGCTTTGATCCTCAGGACAGTCCTTTTTGGAAGTTGTTGGATTCAGAAAACCACATCCCCATATAAGGGACATGCTCAAAAGGCCCTTGAGGGAAATTGCAGAAGATGATGCCTAAAGACGCTTAAACCCTTTCCCTCGTGTATTTGAGTGGGTGGTAAAAGGGGGAAAATAAAAAACCCAGAAGGGTCTGGGTCTTGCCGTATTTAATCAGAGAACCCCAAAAGGTCTATTATGCCCCTTGCCCTGCGGGGCCCAAAAAAACCCTACGTAAAAGAAGACCCGGGGCAGGGTTTTGGAGTCATCTTGGTGGTCCGAGGTGCACCAATGGACGTATAGCCCCGGCAAGCCTCCTAAATCACAATGTTTGACCTATTCCATTTGGTTAAAAAGTGTTAAAAAAGGTATGACCTACCCCAAAATTTGGAGCTTTTTCGCAGGCCCAATTTGTACCCTTTCCCCTGCCCAACCAGTGCTTGGTGGCAAAAGGGGGACTCCCATCTGCGACGACCTAGGGGATGGGGGAGAGGTTCCCCCCCTAGGCTTTTTCAAAGAACCTGAAGCCCCCCCTATAGAGGCCAAAGAGAATGCAAAATTCAAATAAAAACCCCCTTGAAGGGCCTCCTAATTTTGGGGGTGGTTGATCACTCCAAAAGGAGCCCAAGGAGATATTTTTTTGGGGTTTTGGGCCCCCGCAAATATCAGCCTGTATCTCTCCCACCGCCCCAATGGATACTTGGTGGGTATCACTCTCCCTTTGGCCAAATGATGTGGTTTATTTCCTAAACACGGAGGGGCCCCAAGATTTTGCGGGATGGTCAAGGCCCCCGGGTTTTTTGGAATTTGATTTGGGAAACTTGTTTCCTTCTGGCTTTCTATAGTTTGCCCCTAGGGAAGAACTTAGGGGTCACCAAAAATCCATAAAAACCCAAATTGTACCCAATGGTCCTGGTAACCATGGAGACGGACCGAGGTTTGGTGTCTTACCATGTGAGGGTAGTAACAAAACTAAGCACGCTTTAAATTTGTGCACATTGCCCCCCTGCCTGGAAATTGGGGGGGAAAGGGGGCAAAAACCCCAAACAAACGGGTTGCCAGGATAGGGGGGCAGAGGTAACCTGAGTTTCCCTCCGGGTGGGGGAAAAGGGGGGGAAAATACCCCGAAGAAAATCTCCCGGACTTAGAGGTATCCCAGAGAATTTTGGGACGACCCAATTCAGAGATGGAAATTCAAAAGCGGCTCTAGATAGTGTGTTTGTTCTGAATGGGGTGCTTCAGGAGACCAGGGCAAATGAAAAGTACCCTCACTTTACAATGAATAGGGACCTTCTGTAATGAGTAACAAAAATAAGGGAGATTTTAGTGGAACAGCTCGTGGTGCCCAAACCTTATTGCAAAATGAGGGATTTTGGCAAAAATCCCATTGTTGGGGGGAACTTTGGATGGAAAGACATTAAGAATTTTAACAGGGTTCTAGGTGGGATTTTTACTGAGAAATCTGTGATTATTGTCAATCCGGTTCCGTATGACAAGAACCTCCCCTATTACCCAGTATTGTAGTCCTCTGGTGCTTTTGCCCACTATTGTAGTCCCCTTTGACCAGGTAGGCATGGATTTGGTAGGACCCTTGGTAAAATTCACTAGAGGCCACCAAAAATTTTTTAGTGGTCACCATTATGTGTGCGGGTTCCCCCTTGGTGTCCCTTTTAAAAACGCCTCCTCTAAAAATATTGCAAAGGAGCAGTTTATGTTCTCTTGAATGGGGATTCCCTAATAGATCCTAACAGAACAGGTAACCCTCTTTAAGAAACGCCTCCTCTAAATATATTGCAAAGGAGTGTAACGGCTGAGCAGGTATGGACCGTGACCACGCGGGGGATGGTATAAACAACCCCCGGGAACGGATCTAATTTAAAACCCCCTTTTTTACCCGAGCCCCCCGCAACGGGATGGACTTCGGGAGCGGGAAACACCAGGGCTTTCCCTGACGAACTTCTTTTCGGGGGAGCCCGGGTGAGGTGGTACAAATCATAAGGCTAACTAGTCGGGGCCCGGGAAGGTCAGGCAGGGGGCAAAGGTTCGTGGTCAAAAGCATGCAAGAGGGTCGAACAATAACCAATAGGCAACATCGGAACGCTTCTCAAAAGGGTAGGGACACAAAGATCCCGGGAAGTACCGGGGGCTTAACCTTCATAGGCCCCCGGCCGGGAATAAAACCAATTAAACCGGGGCATGGGCCCCTTTAAAATTTAAAGAACTGGCGCCACGGCAGCCGGCAGAGAGCCCCCAGGGCAGGGAGAGGGTTTGGGAAATTCTGGCTTCGGGGAACGAGTGCGTGCAGCCCCACATGCGGACTGCGGGCCATCGTTCCCCGGGGCGGGGGCACGGGGGGAAACGGGGGGCCCGCAGCCCGACCCACAGCGGGGACCCCCGTGACAGTATCCCCCCCCCCCCCTTTTCCCCCCTCTTTCGAAAAAAAAATTTCTTTAAAGGTCCGATCCAAGATGTTTTCCTCCGGCTCCCAAGATCTCTCCTTCGGCCCAAATCCTTCCCAATCAATGAGGAAATATCACCTCCCTCTGATAGACTTCATAGCCAGAATCTCTTTCACCGTGAACACGTTGGAGGCCTCCGCTTCGGGGGGCGGAGGCGACTTTCCGAGAGAAGCGATTGAGCACCACAGGCTTCAGCAGGGAGACATGGAAAGAATTCGGGATACGCATGGTAGGAGGGAACCAGAGTTTATAGGCCACCGGATTGATCCGCTGTAACACCTCAAATGGCCCTAGGAACCATGGACCTAGTTTATAGCTTGGTATCTTGAGCCGGACGTACTTGGCCAACAGCCACACCTTATCTCCTGGAGCAAAAGTTGGGGCCGGTCTCCTCTTCTTGTCCGCCTGGGACTTCATGCGGACGGTAGCTTGTTGAAGAGATTGGCGAGTCTGCTCCCAAATGGCAGTCATGTCCCATTCCAGGGTGTCCACCGCAGGAACATCGGAGACAGAAGGCAGAAGGAGTCGGGTGGGGATGTAGTCCATAGACAATGTAGAAGGCTGAAGAGCCCGTAGATTCAGAGTCCAGGGAGTTCTATGAGAACTCAGCCCAGGGCAACAGACCGGACCAGTTGTCTTGGCAGGCCGAGACGAAGTGGCGGAGATACGTGCCAAGGATTTGATTGATCCTCTCCACCTGACCATTGGATTGCGGGTGGTAAGTCGAGGAAAAGTCCAATTTTACTTGTAACTGGGAGCAGAGGGCTTGCCAGAAACTGGAGACGAACTGGACCCCGCGGTCCGAGACGATGTGACGTGGAAGGTCGTGTAGCCTGAAGATGTGCTCGAAGAAGAGAGCGGCGAGCCAAGGAGTGGAGGGCAGACCTGTCAACGGGACAAAGTGTACCATCTTGGAAAAACGATCTGCACCACCCAAATAACAGTATTACCGGAGGATGGAGGAAGGTCAGTGATTAAATCCATAGACACTTGGGACCATAGAGACTCCGGTGGGGCAAGGGGTGCAGAAACCAGATGGGCGGACGGGGCATCTTATCCCGGGCACAGGTGGTACAGGCTTCCACACACTCCTTTGTGTCCCTTGCAAGCGTCGGCCACCAGTAGAAGCAGGAGATCAGCAGATGTTTTTCGAGCACCAGGGTGCCCGGCCACCAGGGAACAATGTACTCATTTTAGAATACTCCTCCGGAGAGCCGGACGCACGTAAGTCTTCCCCTGAGTAATCTGTTGAAGGTCGACCGAAGCAATATGAACCAAACATTCTGGGGCTATAATATGCTGAGGGCCGGGGTCTTTTTCCTAAGTACCGGGAGGCGCAGGAAAAGAGGCGTAAAGCCTTGATGTTTTTTTCTGCCGGGTGGAAGTGAATCCGGAAGTCAAAACGTGAAAAGAACAGCGACCACCTGGCCTGGCGTGGATTTAAACGTTGGGCCAACTGGAGGTACAGGAGGTTCTTATGGTCAGTGTAGACATCAATTGGATGACGAGCCCCTTCCAGGAGGTGGCGCCATTTCTCCAGGGCTAGCTTAATGGCTAATAACTCCCGGTCCCTGATGGCGTAATTCCTCTCCGCCGGAGAGAAGGTCTTGGAGAAGAATCCGCACGTGAGAGTTCTGCCCTTAGCCCCTTTTTGCATGAGCACCGCCTTAGCCTCCACGGAGGAGGCATCCACCTCCAAAGCGAAAGGTTTCTCTGGGTCCAGGCAAGACATGATGGGTGCAGAGGCAAAAGCCGACTTGAGCTCCGAAAATGCCTTTTCGGACGCTTGTGACCAGAGTTTCGGGTTGGTGTTCTTCTTAGTGAGGGCCACGATCGGTGCCACCAATGTAGAAAAATGGGGAATAAATTGCAGATAGTAATTAGAGAACCCCATGAAGCGCTGTATGGCCCGAAGTCCAGTAGGTCGAGGCCACTGCAGAACGGCCGATAACTTCACTGGATCCATCTGAAGACCCTTATCCGAGACGATATAACCCAGGAATGGAAGGCTCATCCGGTGATAAAGGCATTTCTCCAACTTTGCGTAAAGCCGGTTGCTGCGGAGATTACTCAGTACCTGGCGTACCTGCAACCGATGGGTTTGAGGATCAGGAGAAAAAATCAAGATGTCATCCAAGTAGACGATGACACAGGAGTAAAGGCGTTACATGCCCAAAAGGCATCACCAAGTATTCAAAGTGGCCATCATGCGTGTTAAAGGCCGTCTTCCATTTGCCCCAAAAAAATTCTAAGGG
>JAODAL010023591.1:0-62394 GCA_025379985.1 Phyllomedusa bahiana
TAGACTTCTGGGATCAAAATGGACAATGGCCCGAGCTGGCTCGCACGCCATAGGGGGTGTTTGTCCGGGCCCAGCAGCCAGGCATATCTGAGCGGACCTTCAGCACAGCCAGAGGAGTCTTTACAGACAAACCCCGGGTTTTCCACAGAAATGTGGATCGTTTGATTTTCACAAGATAAATCAGGCAGGGATTTTGATGAGTTGTCCCCCAATTGCCGAGGTCACCGTTTATTGCGGTCTATTTCACATTCCCCCTTCCAAACAAAAAGGGCCCTTTAAAAAACTTTTTTTTTAAAAATCATCATTTTTACTGCAATTTTTTCTCAGTTCCCAACAGTCATTTTTGCTGGTTTTGCTTTTTGGGGAGACTTAAAAGGACCCCAAAAGGTTTCATGAAAAAACCATCTTTAAATTTTTTCGCATTGTCAAGGGTTTTGGGGGTATGTTG
Organism: Phyllomedusa bahiana; assembly: GCA_025379985.1. Classification (NCBI taxonomy): domain Eukaryota; kingdom Metazoa; phylum Chordata; class Amphibia; order Anura; family Hylidae; genus Phyllomedusa; species Phyllomedusa bahiana. The sequence goes on from JAODAL010023591.1 coordinate 449, forward strand.
CCTCAAAATTTTTAAAACAGGGGTGGAAGTCATTTTTATAATTTTTGGGGTCATGTTCTGTAGATACAGCAAAATTATGGTCCTTGGGAACAGAAATGTGGCTTTTAGTGGCATTTCTCCTCACAATTTTTAACAGTGTGAAAAATCAAAATTTAAAATTTTTGGGGGGTCATGTTGCTGTGAGATAAATAAAATCATGGTCCTTTGGGAACAGAAATTTGGTTTTTGTGGCATTTCCCCCAAAATTTTTTAACGTGGTGAGAAGTCATTTTATTTTTTTTTTGGGTCAGCTGCTTTGAAATGCAAAAACACGGGCCCTATCTAAAAAATTTGTTTCTAATAGACATTTGTTCTTCAAATTTGTAAAAAGTGCCCAGGGGTCATGTTTGAATTTGGGGGGTTTTTTTGCTGTGCATGCAGCAACCGGGGCCTTTAAAAAAATTTTTTTTCTAACGACTTTTCTTTCACAATTGCCCAAAGGGGCTCAGGGGTCTTTTTGTTTTTTTGGGGGCTTTTGCTTCAATGAGCTATTCCAGGTCCCTATTATAAAAAATTTTTTTTCAAACAGACATTTTTTTTCACAATTGTAAAGAGTGGCTCAAGGTGTTTGGTGCTTCAAAAACGGAAAGGCGGACACTGTTAAAAGGACAATATTCAAAATGACTTTTTTTGCAAGTCTTAAATAGCTATCAAACCCCTTTTTTGAGACAACCCCTTTAATATAATAAAAAAAAAAAAAAACAAAGACAGGTGGGATTCCATCCTATTTTTAAAAAGTTTTTTAGAATTAAACACTAAAAAACTTGCAGTACAAAAAGCTGTTTAAAAAATTCCTCTGAATTTAAAAAGAGATTTTCAGGAAAACTTAAACCAGATGTAGGTTATTCAGAGGCATGGATTAGGACAGGGACAGAGAACAAAACAAACCTTTTTCCCCACACGTTGAGAAAAAATGAGAAAAAGGCCAAGAAAAAGGCACCAGGACTTTAACCACCAGTTTTTTCCAAGGAACCCAAATTGGTCCGCACCTACGGAGGGGCAACGCTACCCAGTTCTTGATGTGTAGGGGGAAGGCGGAGTTCTACACTTCGCTTCCCACTCGCTTCAGCCCGACATTTTCTTTGCTCTCATAGGGCATTTTAACCTGCGGTTAAAGTGCGGACGCCGCCTGGGCTTTCACCGCACCCACTGTAATTTGGGGCCCTGGGTCAGCGGGGCACACAACAGATAAGTCAATGCCCAGTTCAACAAAAAGGGGTGGTTGAAAGACCTTTTTCCCGGCACTTTTTAATCGGGGGTCAGAATTTAAAGGGTATACTGCGGTCCGGGACGTTCTAGTCAAGGGCCAGGAAAAAAAATGGTGGTTGAAAGACCCTTTTCCCACTTTTTAATTTTTGGGGTCAACAGTTTAAGGGTCATGCTGCGGCCCCGGACGGGTTTGTCAAGTCCAGTTCATCACAATGGTGTTCAAATCAACCAACAAAGTACATTTCCCCAAAGCTCATAAGGCTGAGCCTATAAAGTGTCTGGCCCCCTTTTATAACAAGATCACTTCAAAAAAAAAAATAAACAAACAAGAAAACAACAGAGTTGTGATCAAATTTAAAAAAAATCTTTGTTTCTATCAAAAAAGTTTTTAAAAAAAATAATTTTTAGAGGGGTTTTTAGGGAAGACCGATTTAAAGGCAGGGGTTCCCCCCAATAGGCTCCTAAAGGGGATAACATACGAGTATGCGAAAGAAAGGTATATGTGCAACAAAAAAAGTATTTAAACTCAATGCTTGGACACTTTGCATAAAGAAGTAAAATTCAAGTGAGTTTAAAACCCCAAGGGAAAAATGCAAAGGCCCTTAAAAAAGAGCTATGAATATAAACATATGCAATAACGCCAGCACAAACATATCATAAACCCAATTGGGGGGACAGCAAGTGGAAAAAGCCCTGGGCCCACCCCCACGGCCCTTTCGCGTATTGTTGCTTCCACCCGGGGGGGAGATTTTTTTAAAGCGCTTCCTCAATTTTTTTAAAAAGTATAGTTTTTCCCAACAAACCCCACCTGTGGCTCCCACGGGATGGGGTCGTGCCCGGGGGGACGGGGCCAGTGCCCCACTTCCGGCAGTCCCCGCGCCACTTGCGATGCCCAAGGAAAAAAATCCCGGGGCATGCGCTCCCGCGCGGGACGCCCCAATGGGTTGCCGGCCCCCATTCCCCGCACCAGGGATGCGCGTCAAAAAAGGCTGTTTCGCGTCACCCACAGCATCCCCTCCAAATTTAAATGACAAAGCGGGGAAATGCAGGGTATATCTATTTTTTTTTTTTGCTGAATTAACAGTATTTTTTTAACTCCATTATTTCCCCATATATTTAAACCCCCCGCATAATATCTCCCTATGACCACCCCAAATTTAAAAAACATAAAGACATGGGAATATTTGAATACATTTATAATACCGATAAAACAAACAAGCTAACAAGATTTTCCCAATTAGGGCCATGATGAAGTTAAACATTTTTTCCCCTCTAAATTTTTCGATTTGGGGAGTATATCCCTTTAAAATGCGGTATTGGTAGTTTGGGAAAAATGGGGCCCAAATGTTTAAAAAAAGACATATAAAAAAAACTTTAAAAAATAAAATTTAAAAAAAAAAAAGGACAATCTTTGGGAAATTTCCAAAAAAAGACTCAACAAAGAAAAATAAAAAAAACCAATCTTAAGAGAGGAAAATTTTGGGGGGAAAAGAGTAAAAAAGGGGGGGGAAAAAAGAGGGTGCGAGATACGGGTTAAAAAAAAAATGCAAAGCTCAATTTTTCGGGAGCCCATTCGGGGCCCTAGAATCTAGGGCCCCCAAAAAACTTAGTTTCACTGGGTTTCCCGGCTCGCATTATATCACCACCCCTAATACCCAAATGGACTAATCAATGCCCCGTAAAATTTTAATAATGGGGGGATCGCAAAAATTTTGGTACCGCAAAAAAATTTTTTGGCAGTGTTTTAAGCTGACTGAACATCGGAATTCCCCGGTGCCCGATAAAATCTCGTTGGGGTTTCCCCAAAACGTACTTTTAAATTTGCGGTAGTTATTCCCCAAGTACTTTTTTGGACAAGACCCAAAATGCCAATATACTACATTTTTTGGGATGGCATGTGATGTATGGGGCCGGGGGGGGGGGGGGAAAAATTTGGGGGGGGGGGAAAAACAAACGAATTCCAACTGATTTAAAAAAGGGGTCAGTCTAACCATGTTACAATCATTTTCCGCAAGGAAAAACCTTGTTTTTGGGGGCCCCTAGTACTGAATGGATTCCGATTTAGGAAAAGAATAATGGCTTTTGGGCAAGTGATCCGTAAAAAAGGGGCCCTCCCTTTTTTTTTAAAAGGGGGTTTTTCGAAATCTTTTTTGATAGGATTGGGTCTTTTTTCAAAACACCCCGGTCCCATTTAAAAATTCCCCTCTCAACTTTAAAAACCCTTGTTGGTTGTATTTGTGAAAAAACCAATATTATTTTCACAAACCTATTACTTGGGTCTCAACAAATTTATTTCTGGGGTTCTCTTTGCTCTTTTATAAGCTTTTTTTTCAAAATTTTTTTTGCTATTTTCCACCTTTTTATAAAACCCTTTTCCCGTAAATTTTCCCACCTGACATTCAAAATTAGAATCAGCAGAGCAATCCAACCCCAACCTTAAAAAATGACCCCCAAGGGAAATCCTGATTGGGAAAAGGGGGTTTTTGGGAAAGAAGAAAACTTTTAAGCAGGGCATTAACGGAGGGTTTTTTTCCTATATAACGTCCGTCTGTACATACTACCCTCATCAACTTCAATAGATATCCAAGGGAAAATTTGCCCTTCTTTTATTTCAGCTTTTAAATGTGATTTAATTTTTCAAAAGGGAATTGCTGTTTTAGGTGTTCCATGAACAAGCCAGCGGGGCCCAAAGACCCATGCCCAAAAAAAATAGCCTCTTTAGCGATTTAAAACCCCGCCCCGCACGCACATGTTTTCCCCCCAACACATTTTCTTCCTGGAAGATCTGCCTTTCCCAATAACCCCAAAAAAAAAAATTCTTATCCGGGGGGCAGGCCCCCGCCCCCTAAGCTTTTCCCCCCACATTGGGGTTTAGAAATTGGGCCCTGAAGACAAAAACGTTTTGTGTTAGTTTTGAATCCCTTAAAAGACAAAATTAAAATTGCCCCGATCTGGATCAAAATCGCTCCCCCCTTGCCTTTAGAAAAACCCCAACCGCGGTAAGGGCATCTCCCTGGCAGATGCTTGTATTAAAGGGGTCGACATCTGCCTTTAACCCGGTATGAAACCTGGCTTTAACAAAGCAAACCCATCAATCCCCCCTTTAATAACGTTTGGGCCCTGCCTGCACGAAGATGGGTTTAATTTAAATCAACAAGGGTTTCAAGTAATGATCTATAAATTTTTCATATAGGTCAAAACAACCCCCCCATCCCGGAAAAACGATCGGGCCCCTCCCCACGGAATTTAAGGGAAACTTTATGGACCTTTTTTGGAAGAAAAAAAAAAGGGTTTACAAATTTGGGGGGATTTCACCAGAAAAACTCTCAAAGATCTTTTTTGGGAAATACCGGGTTCAAAACCCGTTCTAAATATATTTCCCCAAAATTCTTTGATAAACTCAACAGTTGGATTTTGAATGGGGGGGTTTTTGGGGATTTAATGGATATCCCTTAAAAAGGGGGAATGCCCCCCTTTTTTAATTTTTGGGCAAACCCCCCAAATCACAAAAATTTTCCCCCCTTTTTCGGCAGGTTTGATTAGTACATCTTTCATGTTTCTGGGAATTCCCGAAAAGTTTTATTTTGTAGAAAAGTAATTTTATTTGCGTTTAATTTCCCCAACCCCAACTGTAAAAATAGCGCCACACCCCCGCATTCACCAATTTCCCCTTCCCAAAAAAAATATCCCTTTTACCTGTTGGAACATAGAACAGGGGAAAGGGGGAAATCTTTTTGTTCTCCATTGCCCCGATCCGCCCACCCTTAGGAAATGATAAAGGTAATGTTTTTTGCTTGGGCGGTTTTTTTTCATTTTTGGTTGGGGTTAATGAAATTACCCAAATATTAAATTTTTTTATGAAATTGGGCCAAAACAAAAATTAAACGTTTTTAATGGGGTTTAAAATTCTCACTTGAAAAATTTATTTAAAATTACTTAATTTTTTTCCCCCCAAAAGTGGTCCAAGATAGTTTTTGCCCTTTTTAAATAACTTTTAAAATTGGGGGGGTTTGCCAAAAAATATAACTTTCCCTGGTCAGAGGATAATCGGCAGGTTATTCCCTTTAAAAATTTTTCAGCCCTTTTTTAGTATTTGAACCCCTGGGGCCAGGGAACCTTTTTTTGGGCATTCCTATTATAATTTTTTTTTTCCTTAACAAGTAGTTTTTTAAAAAAATTTTTGTTTTTAAAAGAAAAAAAAAGATTTGTTTTAATTATTTGATTTTTTAAAATTTACCCCTTCTCTTTGAAATTCTTAAACTTTTTTTGCATTTTTTATTTTTTTTTCTTGCCCCGAGTGATTTAGTTAATAAAAAGGGGGGTCCCTTCCCCTTTAGGGGAGGCTCCCAAATTTCCCAACAGCCATTCGGCAATGGGGGCTTTTTGGTTTGAGTTGATTGTCCTTTCTTTTTGTTTTATTCACAAGTGAGCTACTTCCTTTAGAAATATGGACATTTAGATCCCGGGGGGGTTTTTGTTTCCCGGGGCTCTCCCAAATTAAATGAGGAATTTAAGGGATAGGGGCTCGAAAATTTCGGGGTTTTAAATGGAAGGACCAATTTTAGGGAAATTCCCAGACTTCAAAAAGAATTTTAAAAAAACTTCTCCCTAAGAAAATTAAACTTTTTTTTGGAATAAAGGTTCATGGGGAAAATTTTTGTCAAAGAGGTCCCTTTTAAACCAAGAGGGGGGTACCGGGGTTTCGGGTTTAACTTCCCTTTCCCTTTTTGAAGATGAAAATTTCAAAAGAAAAATTGGGAAAAAAAGGGGCATTTTTTTTGGGTAAATTTAAAAAGTTTTAAAAGGGCTTTAAAGGGGAATTTTTCTTATCCAAAGCCAATTTAACCCCTTTTCATTTTGGAGGTTAAATTGGGGGAAAGGGATCGGGGGAAGGATATAAATTCTAAAAATGAGGACATGGGGGGAAATTTTTCCACAAAAGATATGGATAAATTCCAATTTGAAAATTTAAAACAAAAGATCAGTAAAAGGGAAAAAAAAGAAAAAAATTTTGATACAAAAACAAAAAAATTCCAAAAAGATGTGAATGATTTTGCAATCCGGGGGAATTTTATTTGATGGAACGAATAGATCCCAATCCCGGTCAAGATTTTGGAACGAAATCCTCTATGAATCACATGAAAAACTTCCCCAGATTTTCGTAAACAAGTGGGGAAAATTGGTGGGCAATCTAAATGGGAAGAGAAAAATTTTTCCCCGGTTGCCGGGCGGTTTTTTTTGGGGGGGGGAAGGAAATTTTAAATCCCACCCCAGGAGGGGAAGGGAAAAAGGGGAAAAAAAACTACCCCCCAAGGGTTTTCTGAGGCAAAGAAAAAAAGGGGCCCTGTTGGTGGTTTAGGATTAACCCTACCGTTCAATTAATTTTTTCAAGCGGGGAAAAGGAATATTTTGGGGTTTATTTTTAAAACATTAAAAGGTTTTAAAAAAGGGAAAAAAATTTGACCCCTAGTTTTTTCACTGAGGTGAAAGGAAGCCCCTTCCAATTTTTTTAAATTTATCCCCAAGGGGCCAAATTATTAGCCTAACAGCACGAAATTCCGGGCCTTTTGGTACGACATAAAAAAAAGATTATTTAAACCAACATAAAATTTAAACAAAAGGCCCTTTGGGGAAAAATAGTAAAAACGGGAAATTTGAAGGGGGTATTTAAATCCCCCAATAAGGAAAAACCCATGAGACAGCATTTCAAAATTTAAACGGGGAATATTTTCCCCCAAAAGGACCAAAAGGGTCCCCCTTTTAATTTTGAAAGGGAAAATGGCCCATCGAAAACCCGGTAGGGGATTTGTGGACCAAGAAATTTTTTTTAGAATCATAACTTTTCCCATAGTTTTAAACCCAAACCCCTAGACGACAACAAAACCGATGGGGGTTTGGGGATTTAAAAAGGGTTTTTTTTGTTGGGGCCCAAAAGGGGAAAAACCTAGGTTAAAACGGCAGGATCAAAGGGGGGGCCGCGAGATTAACAAGCATCTCCTTTGGGTGATTCTTACCCTTCCTTTAAAATCGGGGTTTTAAAGGGGGACGAGGGGAAAATCGGGAATTTAATTTTGACAAAGTTGGGGCTACAAAACAACTGTTTGGGGCCTTTCCAGGTTTACCCTTTCTAACACCATTCCACAAATCTGGCCTCAAGGTCAAATTTGGAAACCCTAAAAAGGTAACCCTGTTTTGGTTTTTTGGGGGGGGCAGGGTTTTTCCAAAAGGACGGAATGTGTTGGGGGGAAAATTATCTGGGGAGGTACCAAACGAAAGACCGGATTTTTATCAAGGGGGTTCCCAAAAACACTCTGTCCCCAAAAACCCAACACAAATTCCTTGAATATTAAAAAAAATAATTTTTAAAAGCTGGGGGAAAAGAAAAAGCCGAATTCCTAAAGGGGCACTTTTATTTAAAGTTGATTGGGTTTTTGGGTATAACAAGGGGGAAAAGTTAATTTTTGGGGGAAATGAAATGGGTTTAATTTACCTCTTTAGGTTTTTTTTACCATAAACCCCCTTTTCCTGGCAGATGGGGCAGGTTTTTAAAAATCTAGGGGAATGGCACCGCTTTAATTTTTTAAAGGGGGTTTTAAACCCGGCTGGGAAACTAAAATTTATCAGAGTTATAATAAGCAAAAAACTTTTTTTAAAAAACTTATCCCAAAAAAACTAAGAGGGGGCGGCCCCCCCCCAAGAAAACTTTTTTTTTTGGGAAAAGGAAATTTAGGAAGAGAATTTTTAAATTCGGGATTACACACAAATTTTCAACCACAATTTTGGGGGTTGTTGAGGGATTTTAAATTTTGCAGTTTTGGTGTTTTAAAACCACCCAACTTTAAATTACTTTTATTGTCACAATTTTTTAGCCCATAACTTCGAGTTTTTCCCCCTTTTAGGGGGGCAGGTATTTGGGGGCCCCAGGGGGGTTTAAAAATTCGCAAAAAACCTTTTTACCCTTAAATTATATTCCTTTCTTGATGGTTTTTAAAATTTTTTTAGAAAGAAACCCGGGTTTTATATTTGGGGAAAATACCCCCGTTGGGAAAAAATTTTTGGTCAAATGGGGGTTTTAAAAACACTTTCTTTTGGGACCTTTTTAATTTCCTGGGGGTCAAAGAGGTTTTTTAGGGTTTTACTGTGTCAACCGGAAAAAGGGAAATTCATTCCCAGTTTAAGGGGAAAATGAAAAGGAAAATACCCCCTTTGGCACAATTGTGGGTATTCAGCTTATTTTTGGGTTAAGCTTTACCGACAGGGGTAATTTTGGGGACCAGCCCTGGGCTTTATACCAAATTATTGTAAATTTAAACAGGGGGGCCCTCTTAGGTTTTGTTATTCCACCACCAGCCCAAAAATCTGAAAACATGCGAGGGGTTTTGGCACTTCCCTAACTTAAAAAAATTTTTTCCCTGGGTTTTTCATAAAAGGGGTATCAAAAAACCTTTCCAAAAGTGGCCGGTTATCAAAATTAAAAGCCCGATTTCCAAAAGCCAACTAAGCTCAAACAGCCCCCATCGAAATTTATTTAGTTAAAAATAACTCGGACAATCTATAACCCTTTTAAAATTTTTCCCCCCGTAAAGGGAAATTTTTACAAAATTGCGGCATTGAAAAATTAAAAGTTGTCCTTAGGAGGGGAGTATGTGTTAAAAAAAATTAAACCCCGGGGGGGTTTTTAATTTAGCCCAAATTTACAACCAGAGGGGCCTTCGGTTTTGGGAAAATTTCTTTTCCCATTGGGAATTTTATTGAAAACATCAAAACCCCAATGGGTAGGTTAAAGCAGGGAAACCCCCCTCTTCCCAAAAACCAAAAACACATCCGTACTAGAAAATTTTCCCCAAAAAGGGAAAACATTTTGGGGGCCCCCCTTTCCCTTTACTACTTCCCCTTTCCAAAAAGGACACAAAAAACAGCTTGTTTGATTTTAAAACGCCCCCTTTTGGGCTAAAAACAGGGGGGTTTTTCTGGGCCTTTTTTATTGGGTTAAATTTTCTTTTAATGTTGGGTTTAAGTTGGTTGGGAAATTTCCCTTAGTTGGGAGCAAAGGTGGGTTCCCTGTTTGCCCTTTTTTTTTATTTTGGGTTTCTCCAAAGTTTAAAAAAAAACCTTTACACCTAAATTGAAAACCTTTCGAATCCGGAATTCTCATATAAGATCCGGGGAGAGCCGGGGGAGATTTTGGGGTCTCTTTGTGGGGAAAAAACAGCGGGTTTTTAGGGGAGGAGGGTTATGTTTTAAAAAGGTTTATCTTTTAGGTTCATTTTTAAAATTTTAAACGAAATTACTCCATATTTTAGGGGTAGGAAGGGATGCATTTCCCACCCTTTTTTCCATATTTACAAAGGGAAAAAGTAGTGGCTTTTTGGGAAATTTGGGGGGATAGCCAAGGGCCCCCCAGAAGTTTAACCAAAGGTTTTCGTTTTTATTTACTCTATTTCGCTTCCCCCCGGGTTTTAGAACTCTTCCGTTTGTTGGGTCCAGTGTTCCTATTCTTTATTCCAAAGGAATTTTGAAACCCCCTGGCTTAACCCTCAAACTTTTTTTCTGCTTTTTTACCTAGGGTTTTTGAAAATGTGGTTAATTTGTTTTAGTAAAATTTAAGGTTTAATGGGGGGCCTGGCGTTTATTATGATTTTTTTGGATATTTAGACCAAATTGGGGAAGGGGGTTTCAAAATTTTAATTTATGAACCGGGCAATTTCCCAAGGAAAACCTAAATTTTGGGGTCCCGGGTTGGGTTTTGCCCGGTTTTTATTTTTATACGAAAGGAATTTTTTTTTTTATTAAATAAGGTTTGAGCTCTTTTTCTGATAATGTTTTACCCCTTTATAAAGACGATTTTTTGGAATCATACTCCATTGCGCACGGCGCTGAGAGCCGAGATCTCTGTTGCGATCTTCTATATGTTTCCTCTCATGTTCCATTCTCGCTTCACTTCGCCTCCGCAGGATCATTTAGACCAGAATCAACCAGACCTGCCTGTCGGAGCTGCCGAGCGCTGCATTGCGCCGCACTTTGCCGACCCGCGACCATTCATGCCTCGGAGTTTTCGAGCGCGCCGCGTCCCGCCCCGGAGCGCCCACACCGCGCCCACACCACACCCATTGCCCGCCCCTTCATGCGAGGCGCAGCTGAAAGTGGCGAACGCTGCGCCTAACATCGCATCCCCGCGTCCGACAGCGGATTCGGGTTGGTGAGGCGCAGGATACGCCAGAAAACAGGCGTAAATCCCGTTCATACATGTCGCCCAGAGAGTGGTGGTAAATGATTCCTACTCTGAGTGGTCCCCAGTTATAAGTGCTGACCCCAAGGCTTAGTACTGGGTCATCTTTTATTCAATGTATTTATTAATGATATTTTGGAGGGGATTAATATTATATTTCTATTTTTACAGATTGAAACCAAGATATGTAGTGTAGTGTAATCTATGGAAGCTGTTCATAAATGACAAGCAGACCTGGACACAATGTGGATAAATGTAAAGTTCTGCATCTGGATACTAATAATCTGCAGGCATCATATGTTCTATGAGGGAAAAACTTCGAGGATCACTTTTTGAGAAGATCTGGGTGTACGTGTAGGTTATAGATTACAGAAGAGAATGCACTGTCTGTATATCCAGCATCATAGTGGCTTGTATAGAAGCATACCATCCTGGGATTCTCTGGGATAAGTACTTTTACCTGCTTCTGGACCTGGATTGGAAACTTCTTGATCATATCCTTTGATAGTTTCTTATAGGCCTATGTGGGATCACTTTCAAGTCTGGAGTAAAGGATAGGTTTGGAAAGTTGCCTGTTTCCTTCCTAAGTGTAGTCAGAGGTGTTCATTATGACTATTGCGCCACCTCTGACTACATCCAGGAAGAAAACAAGCAACTGTAAAACCCCATCCATTACTCCAAACTTGGAAGTGATCCCACCGAGACTAAAACTTCTAGAAAAATACCACTCCCCCAGCTTTAAAATGTAGCGACACGCCATGGTGCATTGCATCACCATTAACCGCAGGTTTGAACACTATCATGCTTTCTTGCACTCAATTATTCTATTATTTTTTTCATGACATGTAAGGCTTTATTTTTATGTAATTTTTACATTACATTTTTTTTTTCATGTGAGCCGTGACAGTATCATAATATAAGAAAAAGGCATCTATGGGGTATTTTTACATAACCCTTTTTCTATTTGCTGATTTTCCCTGTAACTGTGGCTAATATATCAGCCTCAGATACCGGAGAAATCAGCAGAAAAAAATACAGCTCCAAGCACTGAATTCAAAGCTGATCCGAGTCTGATCATTTCTGAGCCTCTACCATCAGATGTCCACTGGGACCCAGAAGTAGGATGCCAGGAGGTTCCCTGCTAAGCTGTTTATACAGCGTTCATTAAGTGATCTAAATACATTGATTGAGAAGGCAGGAATGTTAATAAACCATCTCCACCTCCTCCCTGGAGAATCTGGCTACCCCTGACAACCAGTTCTCCTCTTCTGCAGCTGCACAACAAGCGTGCAGCAACGAAGTCTATGCAGATGGCTATGCAGAGTTGGATGTCACCTGACGGGACGCATGAAGTTAATGGGCAGTCGGCATCAGTATGCTCCACCATGACTGCACTCTTCCCCCCATACAATCTCCCTTCTACTCTGCAGCAGGATACCCATACTATAAAGAGAACATGATAGATGGAGGGACATGGTACAGATTTTGTATTAGGGCCCAGCATCTTCAAGTTATGCCTCTACTTATTATTATTAATGTTAAACAAAACATCTTATTATCCATTTAAACCTTAAAGGGAACCTGTCAGGTGGTTTATGCAACCCTTTGAGAGAGCAGGATGTGATAGAGGAAAAGAAGCTTTGTGACATACCGTTTTATATGATTTGGAGGAGGATTTTTGAAACAGAGAAAATCCTTATAGGACTTCTTAAGAATTAGTTGGTGTGTCACAGCTAAGGTTCCATTAGGAGACATTAATTATATGTATAGTCTATGTTCTAGCTGTTGTATACCAGGTTTGATATGTTATGCTGCCACCCTGTGGCCTCTGTTTGTAAATGGTTGCGTAAGCCACGATGATGTAGTTCCCATATGTCTTTGCTTTATGTTACTCCGCCTGTTCTGTAAGGTCACATTCTGTAACATTGTTGCTGTATCTCCATTTTGACCAGACATGCATTACATTGCATTACAAGGTGCAGTCAGTAAACTCGCTGAAATACATTCATTGCATCTTCCTCACTGGATCTCCACATGCAAGGAGATTGAAAATAACAGGTTCACTATGTAGTACTCGCTTGTACAGAGATTGTGCTCACACTCATCAGGTAATTCTCTATAATACATCGGTAGCAGAATAGGATGTAATGTTGACACTACCAAAATACAGTGATTAACCGCTTTCCCGGTATCAGTGTATGTACAAAACAGACTGTCAGTAACTGTATGTGGACAGTGTAAGTAGGACTTTCACTTTTTTGCTTTAGGATGTATTTTGCTTATTACTCAGAAATCCTGCTTCAAATCACATAAACTTATTTATCTCAGAGATTAGCTTCTTTCCCTTTATCACATCCTTCTCTCAGGTAAGGCAACATAAACAACCTCACAGGTTAACTGTAAAGGGGTTGTCTCACTACATTGATTCATCTCATCTCAGTCCTGTTTTCTTGGTTTCATTTTCAACTCAGGGGCGTGTTTACTGGCTTCTACTAGGCTGCAGTAGAAGCCAGGTCTGTAGCTGTAGCAACCAGTGCTGGCAGCCTATCAGGAGAGATTGAACAGGTCCATAGCTATAGCGACCTGAGAAGCTGATGCAGTCCATACAAGAGGGGATAACTAGGAATAGGTAGGACACTCTAATGGACATGTATTGTAAAGTGACTTGTTTTTGCAAGATCTTTAACATAAAAAGCAATCCTTGTAGTGAGACAACCCCTTTAAGACTCTGTAGCTCACCATTTTCTTGAAGATTGTGTTGTTGATTGAACATTCTTTGTGCTGCATTTGTATTTTTCCCATAGGAGCCTTGTAAGTTTATTTTTTATTTTCTTTTGTTGCCAAATTTTTATTCTTTAATGATATGCATGAATGTCTTCTTTTGTGGAATTTATATTTTAGTACAAATGTCTGTGAGTTAAAGTTCTTTTTATTGTCTCTTTATGTGGTATAAACAATCAAAAGCTGGCTTTACACCCCCACAGATGTTTTAAAGTCTGGTAATACAAAGTTCCACTGAAGACTAATAGAAACCAAGTTTTCTAGCACGTTTATGTGGTAACATTTATACAACACACAATAACTTTTTTGGAAAACAAAAAGGTCACAATATTTATTGATAGATATACAACAAAAATATTTTCAAAAACAAATCCACTGGCTGCTCCTCTTTTTCCCCCTCGTTATCAAAATTTTGTGTCTCAGAACTCTTCTCTGCTCCCCTTTTAAATTCTATTTATCCCAGCCACAGCATTGCAATTCAAAATCCATAAAACACATTCCAAAATTATGAAAAAGAATATCCCAGAACTATTCAATGGAAAAGGATAAAGAATTCATTGTGTGTGGGCAGCAAAGGGGTTGAGGTTTGTTGCACTGAAGTACTGGTGCTTTAGGTTTCAGTCAGGACAACGACATCTTCAAGGACATATAGAGCTTAGGACAGGATCCGATGAAGAGGACTTTTGGGAAATACTTTTACAGGACAAAATCTTGGAACCAGTATAAGTTCATTTGCTCAAAGATTTGATGGAAATTTAGAATGTGTGTACCTCACTGAGGATAGAGGGGGTCAGATGATCTTTGAGGGTGCGGTCTTTGGAAAATGAGTTCCGGATTGAATTTCATGGCAATGCCTTCAATATCCCTTTCTACATACAGATGTAGCAAAGCTAAATATGACAGATATCTCACTATGATGTCATGACACAGAATGTTATTTGAACTTTACAGTGCTTTTCAATGGCCTTTGTTGTGAGATAAAAGTACATAACAAAGAAATCCTTGATATCACTGTCAAGTTAAAGGGGTTGTACACGTTATAATGTTAATTATGTGTATTATAGAAAATCCTACAATTCTCTAATATACATGTATTAAACTCTGCTCTTGAACCACTTTTATACCAGTGCAGCAGTCCCCTATCTAGAAAAAAAAATGGTATAGCCCACATTGCTTTCCATAGTAATGGGTGCCATGGAGTAATTGTATGGACAAAACAGTCATGTGACCACCACACAGGTCATGTTACCTCTAGTATCCAGGTAACAGTAGTGTATGGAGCAGCAGAACTTCTCCAGTATTACTACCTCCAGCAGTGTCTTATCATGTGACCACCACACAGGTCATGTGAGCCCTGGTATCCAGGTAACAGTAGTGTATGAAGCTGCAGAACTTCTCCAGTATTACTACTTCCAGCAACATCTTATCATGTGACCACCACACAGGTCATGTGACCCTGGTATCCAGGTAACTGTAGTGTATGGAGGAGCAGAACTTCTCCAGTATTACCACCTCCAGCAGCGTCTTATCATGTGACCACCCCACAGGTCATGTGACCCTGGTATCCAGGTAACTGTAGTGTATGGAGGAGCAGAACTTCTCCAGTATTACTACCTCCAGCAGGGTCTTATTATGTGACCACCACACAGGTCATATGACCCTGGTATGCAGGTAACTGTAGTGTATGGAGGAGCAGAACTTCTCGAGTATTACTACCTCCAGCAGCGTTTTACCATGTGACCACCACACAGGTCATGTGACCCTGGTATCTAGGTAACAGTAGTGTATGGAGGAGCAGAACTTCTCCAGTATTACTACCTCCAGCAGAGTCTTATCACGTGACCACCCCACAGGTCATGTGACCCGGTTATCCAGGTAACAGTAGTGTATGGAGGAGCAGAACTTCTCCAGTATTACTACCTCCAGGAGTGTCTTATCAAGTGACCACCACACAGGTCCTGTGACCCCTGGTATCCAGGTAACAGTAGAGTGTATGGAGGAGCAGAAAACCTCCAGTATTACTAACTCCAGCAGTGTCTTGTCTTATGAGACCACCACACAGGTCATGTGACCCCTGGTATCCAGGTAACAGTAGATTATGGAGGAGCAGAACTTCTCCAGTATTACTACCTAAAGCAGCATCTTATCATGTGACCACCACACAGATCATGTGACCCCTGGTATCCAGGTAACAGTAGTGTATGGAGGAGCAGAGCTTCTCCAGTATTACAGCCTCCAGCAGCATCTGTGGAAAAGATGTTCACACATTCTTCTCTTACATCATCTTTCTGCCTTTTTTTTCACATTTAACTTTATTAACAACATAACATCCTCTAGAAGACAGCAGTTATACAAGTAATTACACACAGTGAAGAAGCTGCTGGAATAACCATATTATTATTAATTACTCCACCATTATGCCTATTCAATTACCCCATAGATGCCATGTAACCCTGTTACTAACTAAATGCCAAGAGGTTACATGACTGACACCATGTTAAATCCATACAGTTGCAGGCAGCTATTACTATGGACAGGAATTTGGGCAGTACCTTTTTTATTTACAGACAAGGGCCTGCAGCATTGGTGTAATAGAGGTACAAGAGCACAATTATTAATATATGTATATTAGAAAATTGCATGATTTCCTATGATGTACATAATAAATAAAAACAATATAAAGTGCAGAATCCCTTTAAACTCTGCTGCATCATTCTTTTCACATAGGTTCGTTACTTAGTAGAAATAGGAGACTTTGATGTTTCCAAAGCATTGTTACGAAAGTAATCACTGGGAAAAACAAAATAAGTTTACTTCAAAAATATTTTCATTTGATACAAAATTGTAATCTAATCAATTTAAAATGTAATTAGCAATTTTAATAGTCATAAAATTATGTCAATTCAAGGAATAACTTGTTAAACTGAATAAATACTGTTAGTTGCAAAGTATATTTCATGCTGGTTATATAGCACCAACGTATTCCATTGTGCTACACATAGATTGTAGTAACAGTCCCTGTTACCAGAGGAGCTTCCAACCTACAGTAATTTATCTGTACAGCCAATTTTGTCGTTTTTAATACCTGAGGAAACATATTTTTTATTTTTTTAAACTAATGAATATTCAGCACAATATATCTATATATCAGCACAATATATCTATGAAGGTGCAGAGGTAGCAACCTCAACTAGGTCGTTTATACAACCAGTTAATCAGTTATGACCATAGTGTGTGAGGGGACTAAAAAAAGAGCTCCAATCTGTAATTTATGATAAAAAGGAGACCAGCACTGCGCCAATTGCATTAATTAGTAACTTGTAGGCATGGTCTTCTTGTAAAGGTGGTGGCATACATTTTATGATTACCAAGAAATTTTAATTGCAAGAATGATTTATGATCTGTATCTGAACCTACATATAAATCAGCATGAAAAGATGTACGATGAGGTGCAATGTCGAAAATAAGCGGATGTACCAAATTTTTTTCCACTGATACCCACAACATGTAATACATTTAATAAAGAATCACAGCAATCTCTACAATTTGGTTTTCATTAAACAGCTGCCTGTCCTCCATGCTATGTCTGAAAAGTGACTGGGGTACTCCAAAAATTCCAGGATTATAATGTTATAAAAATTCCGTGTTTGTTTATAAGTTTATACTTTATTGGTTATATTTAACTTTATAAATGTATGTTGCTGAGCATGGATAAATATATGAAGAGAAAGAAACCCGAAGAGTCCAATACCGACAGTGACAAAGGCAAAAACAAGGGAAAACATTGTAAGTATGATCCGGAATACATTGCTTATGGATTCATTGCAGTAGGGGCAAATGGTGACCAACGTCTCTGTGTTGTTTGTCTTCAAAAACTATCCAATGAAGCAATGAAACCAACAAAGTTAAAGCATCATTTAGCGACAGTGCATGCTAATGTAGCTAGTAAGCTGAAGGCAAAATGACAACGTGTACCACTGTGTACCACTGTAAACCAGAAGACTTTTTGTGAATCCTATTTGTTAGCTTTACGAATTGCACATTCCAAGAAGCCTCACACATTTGGGGAAAAGGGAGGTTAAAAGGTACGCGGGTAGACTCTGTGAAGCTGTACTGGGAAAATAATGTAGCCCAAAAACGGGAAACAAATTCACGTCGAAAAGCACGGTTGGGGCCAAATAAATTGGGTTTGGGGATTATGTCTGAAGACAAACCTTTAAAGCAAAACCGGCACAACTTTGGCAAGTTAAATCAACTGAATGAAAGTACTGATATTGAAAATGCTGCACAGTTGTATATGTGAGATATTGCTGGAAAGGTGAAGCATTGGAGGACTTTTTGTTTTGCAAAGCCATTTCAGAATGTGCTACTGGGAAAGAACTTTGATTGACAACTTTTTTGTCCATTTAAAAACTGTTTATGGCCAGTGTTTTGGGGGAATTTTACTGATGGGGGGCCCCCTGCGATAAAGGGAAAGGAAAAGTCTGTTCTAGTCGCACAAATAAAGGAAGTTGTTCCACAAGTAACAGCAACCCACTGCATGATCCACCGTGAAGCTGTAGTTTGCAAAGGAAAAATGAATGAAAATATTGCGTTGTGTTTTCAGAGTGTGTTAAAAATGTTAACTTCACCAAAGCCAGGCCTCTCAATCATTATTTCTTTGAAAACTTATGTTGCGGAAGGGGGGTTTTTGGGAAATAAAAAATTTTATTGCGCAAAAAGAGGAAAGGATGGCTATCGCATGGCCGTGTTGTACAGTGTGTATTTCAGCTCCACAATGAATTTCTCGTAATTGTAATTTAAAAAGAAATAAACAGAAATAACAAAAACCCCTTTTCCCCAAAAATTTAACTTTTTTTTTGAAAAGAAAAAAGCTAAAAACAAAATTTGAACCCCCTTAACATCTAAATATGAATTTTAAAAAAATCTATGCGGGGAAAGAAATTTTAAAATCAGATATGGGGGAAAAAATTTTCAGTAAAAAGTTGGGAGAGATTATATTCAGATACTCAAGAATCTCTATTATACTCGATAAGGGCGGTCCTACCTTTCGTTGAATTTACATTTAATTTTGCCCTGAGTTTAAAATCCCAAACATCCTGATAAACCCAAAACCAAAAAAAGGTTTAAAAAACCTTTCATAAACCCAAATTTTTCCCAAAGGTATTGATTTACCCGGTAATTCAATTACCCAAAGGTTTGATCCCCCTGTTAAGTAATGCAGTATGCACAAAAAAGAAAACTTTTTAAGAAAATCATACATGGGGTCTATTTAGTGAAAACTATTAAATTTGTTTTCTCCCCTTTAAAATCGATTCAACTGTTTCCTGTCTCTGCCCGACGCGTTTCCCCCCTTTTTCCCGGGTTTTTTCAGGGGTTCTTTTGGGACAAAGACCGGGGGTTATCTAGTTTTTGAGGATTTTTATGACAAAGTTAAAAATCGGAAAAGGTTTTTAGGGTTTGATCAAAAATTTTTTAGTTTCATGCGATAATTAAGGAAAAAATCTTTTCCCATCATTTTTAAATGATCGCCCCATTTTCGGCGTTTCCTGTCATTTTGGGGGCCCAAAAAATTAGATTACAAAAAATTAGAGCAGGGTGAGATGTGTGGCGACGTCATGACGGGGATGGGGGTATGGTTGCGTTTGGGCGGGAAAAAAATTAAACTGCCTTTGTTTTACATAGAACGGGTGTTTCCGGGTTCACCCTCAGGGGTTCTCCCCAGCGTCTCATAGGAGTGGGGCCCGGGTGCGCTCTGTTGTGTCCAAACGGGTTTTAGCAAAAAATTATTATATTTCTTCACGGGGAAAACCTTACTATTAGCTGTGATCCTTAAAATTTATATTTAGTTTTAGAGTTTGGGAAAGTTTTTTATTTTAGTTGGGTTTGAGAATTTTAAAGGGAAATTTTACCGCTTTTAAAGTAGGGGGGAGAAAGGGGGGGGGGGACCCCACGGGTGAACACAGCAGCCTTTTAAAAAAACACTGGAAAAAGTTCACCAAAAATTAGTGTAGACATTGCACTGCAATTCTTTATTTTTAAAACTTTTTTGCTATTTTTTATTTCCTGGATATTGGGAAAGGCCGAATTTAATTATTAGGTTTAAAAAATTATTTTTTGTAACTGCATGGTCTCTGTGTTAGGTGAAAAAACCCCATTTTAAATTTATCAGTATACTTTTTTCAGTTTAAGGTGTTCTTTTTTAAATTTTTAACCCATTCCCCTTTGTTCATATTCCCCCTTTGCACTTAAATCGGGAAAAACAGCAATTTTTATAGTCACCACAGGTAAAATTGAAAGGTGCAAAAATTACGTGTATTATACGAAAACTTAAAACAAAATTCGTGTTTTTTGACTTTGGCGCACTACAGTTTTGTTCATTGAGCAAGTTTTGCACGAAAAATCTGAAAACAGAAATTTTTAAAATAGTCCCCACAGGTAAATTGAAAGGGGGCAAAAAATAAATTTTTATTATCCAAAATACATTTCAGATACGTTTTTTTTTCTTTGGGCACAAAGCTTTGTTCATTGAGCAGCTTGCAGTAAATCGGGAAAACAGCAATTTTATAGTCCCCAAAAGGTGAATTAAAAGGGGTGCAAAAAATACTGTGTTTTATACAAAAAACATAAAAAGATATGTGTTTTTTACCTTTGGGCACTCGGGCTTTGTTATTGACGCAGCTTGCAGTAAATTTTAAAAACAGCAATTTTATATTTCACCACAGGTGAATTAAAAGGTGAAAAAAATACCGGGTATTATACGAAAACATAACAGTTACGTTTTTTTTTGCATTTTTTCCCCAGCCCAAAGATTTGTTGATAGGGGGACCCCCTTGCGTTAAATTTGAACCCCAGAAATTTTGGTTTTGATTAGAGGGATTTGAAAAATAGCTGTGATTTGCCTTCTTTTAACAAGGGGGATTTTCCAAAAAACTTTCCATACCTTCCAAATTTTTATTTTTTGCAGGTGGTAAGGGAGAAAAAGGGGGGGGTTTGCACGGGGGAGGTAGGGGGTACGAGAGAAGGTGCCCCCTTCCAGTGCTGGCGACAAAACGCATGCCAGCGGATGTCATTTTACAGGACCTTTCAGGCCTGTCATCGCGGGGTCGGGGCCCCTGTAAATTCTCGTAACAAAACGCGTCCCCAAAAATCTGTCCTTCAGGGGTTAAATGAAACCCTTGCATCCAGAAAGTCTTTCCTCGTCCTCCCCCAGTAAGGCCCACAAATTTTGTCATCAAGCATCTTCAGCACCCGGGGTCCAACATGAAGAACCCCAAAAATGTAAACTGTGTACCCCCCCACTGGGGAAATTAATCCTTTGCCCTGAAGACCCCCTTTGATGACAAAATGGGTTTGGGGGGTCGGGAAGGCTTTGTTAAAAGTCAAGGGATGTTTTGGTCTGTTTGACGCCCAGTTATGTGCCATCAGAGGGGAAAAGGGAAACCCTTTCTTTGGGGAAAAAAAAAATCCCGGGCGGTCGGGCAACCTTGCAGGCCCTTTTGCTTGAAAGCCCGCAGTTCTGGTTTGAAAAATTTCCGGACGCCCAAGTCCCTGTTTTGGGATGTGATGTTGATGCGACATTGCGGACCCATCGTGGTCTTTTCCGCGGGAAAATTTGTTTGGGCGAGGGTTCATCAGTGGACGAGGGGGGAAGACGATGGGGGTGTGCCCAATTTAGGGGTTCCCCCACAAAAAGGAGAGAGGGGGGGTCGCGGGAAGGTCCGTTTTTTTATTTTTGGATTCCGCGGGCCAAAGGTTCAGTGAAAACCCCCGCTCCTCGTTTTCGCCGTAAAAAAGGTCCGGGACCTCTCAACCCGGGGGCCCTTTCCTTTAAGCAAGCCTGATTCACCCGCATTTTTAAAATGCGCCTTTGCCGAAAAACCATAAGTAGAGGCAAAAACCTTTAAGTGGTTAACCCCCCACCAAATGTCTAGTCACATGCGCGAAGGCATGGTTAAAATGGGGGGGAAACCCATTTGGAAAAAAAAAAGGCCCAAAGCCCAGGGCCCGGGGCCTAAAACCACTGTCACACCCTCTGTCTCCCCTCCCCCTCCTCCCCACCACCAAGGGTTCTCAGCGGGGCCCCCTTTTGTCTCTCAGATTTCTTGATAAAGGGAACAGCCCCCCGCTTAAGTTTCCCCAAAAGTCGCCCAAGTACCCCCCAGCACCCCCAGGGGGCCCCATCCTACCCCTTCTCCTTCCCGCCTTTTTGGGACGCCCTGCACGCCTTACGGGGGCCAAGTCTAGCACCCGGGCCTTCTGTTTCCCAGGTTTGGGAAACGAAAAAAACCATTTTTAACCCCAAAACCCATCCCAAAGCCAAAAGCCTAAATTGTCGGCATTGCCAGGTTTTTGGGCCTTGGGAAATTTTGGGCCTTTCCGTCTGGTGGAAACAGAGGGGTTCCGCCACGTAAATTGCCCTTGCCTGCCCCCAATAACAATGCGGGCAGGCATTTCTTTGCCAGAAAAGCCTTTCCCTGCCCTGGCCAGCCCTTTGGTCTTTCAAAAATTTCAAAGGCTTGGGTCGGGCCATCTGTGCCCGGGAAAAGTCCTTCTGACCCCGACACATGGACTGTAAGCCGGCCCCAAGGGCCCGGCTATTTCTGTGACGCTCACGGGGGTGGGCGGGGGTGGATGTCTTGGGGGGGGGAGGGGTGGCTCTCAGGCTCGCGCACGCTTTTCCCAAAACCGCAGGGTTGGTGCAGGGTTTTTCCCCCCAAAGGCCCTTTCTGGGGGCATCACGTGCCAGAGAAACCAAGCCGTTTTGAAATTAATCTGTCTTGGGACCACCCCCCACACAGGTCAGGGCTGGGGCCCGGCTTCGGCAACGAGCCCGGGAGCGTGGCTGGGTGACAAAAACCCTTGTGCCGGGGGGCAAAAATCTGCGGGGCCCCCCTTAAGATCAGTAGGTGGGCAACCCCTTGGGCCTGGCCCTTTGTCTTAAAACTGGTCGCCCAGAAATTTTAAAAGGGAGCTCCCCGGGTCTGGCCCCCTGCCTGTAAAAGAAGGCTGAGGTAAAAAGTTGACTTCCCCCGTTCGCCCCCTGCTTCTTTCCCCCCCTGGCTGCGTTGCAGCGTCAGCTCGGTTTTCCCCGTCAACCTCTCATTTTTGCGGGGGCAACCGCGGGGAATTTTCCACCTCCACTCCCTTCCGCGATTGTGGGGGCGGCAATGCCATTACGCAGTACAAAGGGGACACTTTTGGGGCCTGTCAAGCGGGGGTGCGGACCTGGGGGTTTTGTTGAGCCCCCGAAAATTTGGGGGCAGGTGAAAGGCTTGCCCCATCCTTGCCAGTTTTGAAGAAGGCCCCCAAAATGGTCAGTGGGGGACAAAAACCCTTGTTAGCATGGCATTGTGGTGATCTTTGTTCTGGGAACGATGTTGGGGCACTCTGAAACAAAAGGGGGCCCGCCAGCGACGGAGGAGGAGACGGACAAAGATGCGGACACGGAGCCTTTTCCCCCTTTAAATTTCCCCAAGGCCCGACAGTTTACAATTTTCATCGGTTTTTATTTTGGCAGGTGGTTTTTTTTTTTTTTTGGTTTGGGAGGGTAGTACAAAGGGGGGCGAACGCTATCAGGGTGGGATAAACTCAGGCAAGTCAGTGCTGTGGGGTTTAAGCTGTGCGGAGGGGAGCGGAGGGGGAGGAGGAGGGAGGTATTCCCGAAAACCCATGTTAAAAGACGTCCTGCCCTTGGGAAAAAGGGTTTTGGCCCCCGGGGAATTTTTAGGCGGAAAGGGGGAAGTGAGGAAGATCAGTTTGTAGTGCCCCTCGACCCGAAGGGGTTGGGGGGAAAAAAAGGCTCCATCTCTCAATGGGGGTGTTGGAGGGTCCATTTCCTCCAAAATTGACCCCCGCATTTAAAGGGCCCTCAAAAAGAACAAAAAAGTTACTGGGTGGCCACCCCCCTGGTTTTCCCCCGGGACAAAAAAAAAAATCAGCACTTTCCTTCCACCCACCCCAAATTAAGGGGTTAAAATGGGAGGAAATGGAGACCTTGCGATTTATCAACTGGGAAGGGCGTCTGCTTCCCGTTCTTCAAAAGTCACGGGGGTAAAAACGCCAGCGAAGGGGACGCAGTGAGTGCCAAATAGCCGTTTGCGGCAGCAGCAGCAGGCAAGGTGGCAGAAGCCTTTAAAGGGGGGACCCCCTGGCAATCTTTATTTACCCCCTCACCAACGCTTTTCAATGCGGGCACAACCCTACAACAAAACCCCAAAACCAGTTAAGATCATGGGGCACGGAAATATCTGCGTCTCAAACCGATGTTTTTGGATTTTGTTCCCGGGCCCAATTATTCGGGTATCCAAAAAGGCGAATGGCCCGAGCTCGTCGCCACGCCAAAAGGGTGTTGTCCTGCCCGCAGCCGCGTCTTTTTAGCAGCCCCAGACAGCCCGGGGAATTTTAAATTTCAGACAAAGCATCCGGCTTTCCACAGTAATGTGGATCGTTTTTACTTTTTAATTTAAGATGAATCAGGCTTTAAACTCTGGGTGTGTTTTGGGCCCCAAATTTCCGAGATCACCGTTTGTTGTTTGGGTTTTTTCACTTTCCCCTCCCCCAAACCGAAATGGTTCCCTTTTAAAAACTTTTTTTTAAAAATTCATTTTTTTACTGCAATTTTTTTTTTCTCAGTTCCCCCAAATTCATTTTGCTGATTTTGCTTGAGGAGACTGTAAAAGACACCAAGGTTTATGACAAAAAAAATATTCCCTTTTTCTCCCCTTCTTTTTTAGGGAATTTTTTTTTCCAAATTTTCAATGTTTTTTGGGGGCATGTTGCCCCAAAAATTTTTTAAAAGTGGGGTGAGAAGTCATTTCAGTCATATGAAAAAATTTGGGCACCCTATTTAAACTAAATCTTTTTAGTTCTAAATATTTTGGGGGGTTTTCAAAAAGCCATTTTTTTAAATTTTATATTTTAAAAACTAATATTGCACTTTTTTTGTTAGTACAATAAAAAATCATTTTTAAAACTGGAAATATTACTGTGTCCATCAGTTATTTGATTTATCAAATTGAAAAGGCTGTTGCAAAAATTAAAATTAAAAAATTTATTTTGATTAATAGGGGTGCCCCCAAACTTTTTCATTTTTGACTGTATTTATTAAATTTTTTTTTGGGGCTGTTGCTGTGAGATTTCAACCCCAAAAAATTTTTGGGGCCTTTGGAAAAAAGAAATGTGGTTTTAAAAAGGCATTTCTCCCTCACAATTTTTTTCAGTGGGCTGGGAAAATTTATATTTATAATTTTTTTTGGGGGCAAGTTGCTGGAGATTAAAGCAATAATTTTGGTTTTTTAAAGGGAAAAGTGGGTTTAAGTGGCATTTCTCCCCCACAATTTTTAACAGTGGGGGTGAGAAGTCATATTTATTTAAATTTTTTTTGGGCATGTTGCGTGAGTAAAGCTATAATCCTTGGTCCTTTGGAACAGGAAAAGTGGCTTCTAAGTGGCAAATTTTTTCCCTCACAATTTTTTAAAAGTGGCTGAGAAAAAAGGGGCATTTTTTAAAAAAACAGGTCCTATTCTAAAAAATGTTGTTTTTTAATAGGGGCATTTGTTTTCTTTAATTGTCAAAAAATGGCCCCTGGGTCATGTTTTGAATTTTTTGGGGGAAATTTTTCTGTGGGCATGCAGCTTTACTACAGGTCCTATTTAAAAAATTTTTTGGGGTTTTTAATTTGACATTTGTTCTTCACAATTGCCAAAGGGCTAAAAGGGGCATGTTTTTAATTTTTTTTAGGCATTTTGCTGTGACTTTCAGCTTTACTACAGGTCCTTTTATAAAAAAAAATGGGTTGTTTCTAAAAAGAAAATTTGTTCTTCACAAAATTTTTCCAAAAATGGTCATGGTCAGTTTTGGGAAATTTTTTGGGGGGCATTTTGCTGTACATGCAGGTTACTAAAGGGTTTTCCCATTATAAAAAAAATTTTCTTCTAACAGACATTTTTTCTTTTACAATTGTTTAAGGGGTGGGTCAAAGGGGGGTTTGGGGCTGTCAGAAACAGGAATTGGTAGGGCATGGGTTTAAAGGAACCTATTGCCAAAAAAAAAAAGACTTTTTTTTGAAGTTTTTTAAAATTGCTTTCAATCCTGTATTGAGACAACCCATTTAAATAATTTAAAAAAAAAAGAAAAAAAAAGGCATTGGGGGGGTTTTCCCTTTCCCATTTTTAAAAAAGTGGTTTTTTTGAATTAAACTACTAAAAAAAATTGCAGTACAAAATAAACTGTTAAAAAAAATTTTCTTATTTTTACAAGGGAGGTACAGGAAAACTTTACCAGATGTAGGTTTTTCAGAGGACAGGGGTATGGAGCCCCGGGAAAGAGGGAAAAAAAGTACAGGGACCATTTCCTCCAGCCGTTGAGTTTTAAAATGAAAAAAAAGAATGCCCAAGGAAAAAAACCCGGGGCCCCGGGTGTAACAGGAGCGTTAACCCCGTTTTTTCCAAGTGAAGCTCAATTTGGGCCGCACTCATTTCGGAGGGGCAAAACGGGTACCCCGGTTTACTGTGTACTGAGGGAAAGGGTGGGTTCTTCACACTTTTGCTTCCGCAAATCTGCTTCAAACACAAAAGTTTTGTTGCGCGTATCCCGGGGGGATTTTAACCCCCCGTGTTAATAGATGACGGACGCCCAGCCGGGGGTTTTACCGCACCCCCTGTAAAATCCCGGCCCCGGGGCTTTCTGTGGCCCGGAAGGTTTTTGTCCCAAAGTCCAGTTTTAATAAAATGGTGTTGAAAAAACTCCTTTTTTTTGGCACTTTTTAATTGGGGGTTTAGACAGGTTTTAAAGGTCATACTGCGGTCCAGGACAGGTATAGTCAAAGTCCAGTTCAACTAAAATGGTGGTTGAAAAGACTCCCTTTTTCCGGGACTTTTTTTTAAAAAGGGGGCAGCAGGTTTAATGGTCATTTTGCGGTCCAGGACAGGTATAGTCAATGTCCAGTTCAACTAAAAAAGGTGGGTTTAAAAAATCCTTTTTCCGGCACTTTTTAATCTGGGGGTCAGAAAAGGTTTAATGGGCATACTGCGGTCCAGGGGCAGTTCTATCCCAAAGTCCAGTGAAAAAATAAAAAGGTGGTTTTAAAAACTCCTTTTTTGGCACTTTTTTTAAACTGTGGTCAGACAGGTTTAAGGGTCCTTTCTGCGGTCCGGGGCAGGGGTTTGTCAATGTCCAGTTCAAAATAAAATTTGGGAGTTGAAAGACTTTTTTTTCCGGCACTTTTTAATTGCGGTCCAAGACAGTTTTAAAATCAATGCCCGATTTAACCCAAAAAAGGTTTTTTGAAAGGGCTCCTTTTTCCCGGCCCCTTTTTTTAACTGGTTTTTTTCAGACAGGTTTAAGGGTAATGCTACGGTCCCGGACAGGGTTTGTCAATGTCCAGTTCAACTAAAAATGGTGGTTCAAAGACTACTTTCTTCCGGCACTTTTTAATCTGGGGGTCATGCAGGTTTTTAGGGTCATGCTGCGTTCCAGGACAGGGATATTCAATGTCCAGTTCAAGTAAAATGATGGTTCAAATAATACTGCCTTCTGGCACTTTTTAATTTGTGGGTGATGCAGGTTTAAGGTCATGCTGTGGTACAAGACAGGGATAGCGAATGGTGTGTGACTTTTTTTCTGTGGCTTTTATAGCCTAAGTGTTGTGCCTAAGATGTAGCAGGTATCCATTTGACTGTTGTGGCTGTTAATTCCAGCTTCTCCAGCACTGTTTGGGTGTAAGAATGAAGGTGTTGTTGCTCTCCCATAGACTTTAACGGTCATCGGAGATGATCAACTATCGAAAAACCTTATCGATGGTGGCCGACTATCGACTATCGCCCGATGTCGATAGCCAACGTAATCGCTCAACACTAGTTATAGCCATAATGGTATTCAAGGATACTACCACGGACCTCCTGTTGGTTGATGCTATAGGTTTTCAATAATCCCGCCATATAAATATCCACCTAAACCGGAAGTAGTCATTTCTATCTCCTCCCACCGAGACTTATCATTTCCCACACTCAGTAAATTGGTAACAACCGCCAGATAATGGGATCTGAGTATAATCTTTAGGTCTGGATAAAGGGTCTGCCGCACACCAATACAAAAGCAGCAGTAATGATGACAACAAGATACTGACGATATATATAGATTCTGTTAATCGCCGCCAGTATCACGGCCCCGCGTATGCGCGGTATGGGCCGGAGAATCCCAAACTACAGAACGGGAATCCTGCGGCTCACCCGCGCATGCGCCATGCCGCAAGATGCACACAAACTACTATAACCCCACGTCACATGTGCGAGATCAATTCATTCAAAGGCAATGTAAGCCAATGCCAACCAGCCCTCCAGACACAGCCCACACATAGATGTAAGTATCGTTTAGAGCTGTAATATCAAAACTGGTTCGCTATACAGCGATGGTGGGAACTCCCAATTAGATCAATTCCATTTGAATACAGAAATTATTAAAGATGGATGTGCATATACATACAATCAACTCAAGATGTTATATCTATAAACTCATGCATCAACACAAGGGTTATCCATAAGTACTGAATTAAAAGTTACAACAGATATATTTGCATAGTCAACGGCCTATTATGCCCCAATGGACTGATCTTGGCAAAATTGCCATGAGGAGCCATTCAGCATACATTGCAATAATCATAGAAAGCATCCAAAATACAGGATCTCATTCAGTCCTCCCGGTCTCATTGTTTTGAGTCTATATGTCCATTCTGTCTCCTTACATAATAGACTGTTGTCCACGTCCCCTTTCCTAGGTGTCACACGTATTTTTTCAATCGCAATAAAGGACAAACATGTGTTATCTCCTCCATGTTTCTCCCACACATGTCTAGCCAAGGGGGTATCACGCCGATGCCTAATATCCCCCATGTGTTCTCCAATTCTTATCTTCAGACACCTCAAGGTCTTACCCACATATTGTTTTTTACATACACATATACAGAGGTAAACAACCCCCTTTGAAAGGCAGTTCATAAAATCTCTAATCTTGAACACCTGACCCGTAATGTGTCCAGAAAACTCCTTGGTTTGTTTGACCATAGGACAAAAGATACATCTTCCACATCTAAACATTCCAACTGGTTTACGTTACAACCAAGATTGAGCTCTAATAGGTGGATCGTAATTGTTATGTATTAGTCTGTCATGAAGTGATCTAACCATAATGGAACACTGGCACATTTCTTGACTGACGAAACATGGGTTGTCAGATATCTTGAAGACATTTTGAACATTCTGAACAAGTTAAATTTGTCATTTGTGAGGTCCTACAGATGTAAACAGAACAGAATTTGCATCTTGATATCACAGCACAGAATGTTATCTCAACTTTTTCAATGCTTTTCAAGAGCAGATAACACGAAAAGCTGTGATATCACGGTCAAGCTGTACTCTGTTAAGTCAGTAACTCAAAATTTCTAAAAAGGCATGACAAAATCAATGCTTTCCATAAAAAACTCTGTATCTGGAAGGGAAGATGTCAACAGGGCGTATATATTATGATTCCACTGTTTGGATAATTTTCTCCCAGAAAATTAGATCAACACAGAGGCCATTGCAGGTACTGTCCTGAACCATATCTAGAGGTTGTAACATTACTTTCAGGAATATCTTGCAAGGATGACATTAGCATGTTTGATTGGACTCTTAATCCATTTCAATGCCCATTTTAACTGGTCATGAACAAGATGAATTGGTGGAACTGTCATCTGACAAGACATTACAGTTGCAATTTATCCGAACATCACCGATGTCTTTCTGATTATTGTGTGCACAGGAGTACCCGCTTCTATATAGCAAAGTCATTGACATTTTGTTGCCTTTTGCGTCAAACTACTTGCGTGAAAAACCATTTTCTGTTGTCACTGCACCGAAAAACAAAATACAGAAGAAGACTGAGCAATGTAGATGAGATACGTGTTTGTTCGTCACGCATGGAGCCACGTAATCCCACTGAATGACGGTCACTATGGATTGGTAATTTCAGATAATTCATTATTATTATTATGTCTAGAATGGATGCAGCTTACTATGAATGCATCTAATGTGCACTTTCAATTGGGTACAATGCTACTGCTTTTGAGTGGCATTCCATAAACATTGCGTAATTCACTGCTGTGTATATCTTTACTGATTGTGAGATTACCAAGACTCTGGGGTCCCCACCGAACTGGGACAGCTATTGGGGGTCTGTGGCAGAAAAAATGTTGAAAACTTCTGTAATAATATAGAGACATATCTATCTACACAGAATATGTAGCTCTATATACATATACCATATCTCACAAAAGTTAATATGCCCCTGATATTTTTGTAAATATTGCCTTATATCTTTGCTTGGGACAACACTGAAGATATGACACTGATAGAATGTAAAGTACTCAATGTACAGATTGTATAAGGGGCCGTTCGCACGGCAAAGTGCAAATGCCGGTCTGAAATTTAACAAGACAGATTCCTCTAAGAACTACCCTCGTCATGGTCGACCAAAGAAGTTGAGTGCATGCGCTCAGCGTCATAGCCAGAGATTGTCTTTTCAAAATAGACGTATGAGTGCTGCCAACATTGCTGCAGAGGTTACAGGGGTGGCAGTTCTTCTGTCAACTGTTGTTCCAGAAGGAAGTCTCGTCTAAAGATGATGCACAAGAAAGTCTGCAAACAGTTTGCTGAAGACAAGCAGACTAAGGGCATGGATTACTGGAACCATGTCCTCCTGTCCTCTGATTAGACCAAGATAAACTTATTTGGTTCAGATGGTATTAAGCCTG
Organism: Phyllomedusa bahiana; assembly: GCA_025379985.1. Classification (NCBI taxonomy): domain Eukaryota; kingdom Metazoa; phylum Chordata; class Amphibia; order Anura; family Hylidae; genus Phyllomedusa; species Phyllomedusa bahiana. The sequence goes on from JAODAL010023591.1 coordinate 30,496, forward strand.
TGTGGCGGCAACCAGGTGAGGAGTACAGAGACAAGTGTGTCTTGTCTGCAGTCAGGCATAGTTGTGGTAATGTCATGGTTTGGGGCTGCATGAGTGCTACTGGCTGTGCGGAGCTACATTTTATTGAGGGAACCATGAATGGCAACATGTACTTGACGTCCTAAAGTAGAGCATGATGTCTTCCCTTCAAAAACTGGGCCACAGGGCAGTATTGCAACATGATAACAACCCCAAACACACCACCAAGACGACCACTACCTTGTTAAAGAAATATGAGGATAAAGGTGCTGGACTGGCCAAGCATGTCTCCAGGCCTAAAAACCCTATATGAGCATCTGTTTACGCATCCTCAAATGGAAAGGGGGAGGAGCGCAAGGTCCTCTAAACATCCACCAGCTCTGTGATGTCATCATGGAGGAGTGGAAGAGGATTCCAGTGGCTGCCACCTGTGAAGCTCTATTGAACTCCGTGCCCAAGAGAGTTAAGGCAGTGCTGACAAATAATGATGGCCACACAAAATATTGACACTTTGGGCACAAATTGTCTATTTTCACTTTGGGTGCACTCAATTTTGCTGCCAGTGATTTAGACATTGATGGCGGTGTTGAGTTATTTTTAGGAGAAACAAAAAATTTTAATTGTTATGCAAGCTGTTCACTGACTACTTAAGATTCTGTGAAATTGTCATATCATCAGTGTGTCCCACGAAAAGATAAAATACAATATTTACAAAAATTTGAGGGCCATATTAACTTGTGTTAAATACTGTATATGTACATAGATATCTATATATATAGTGTGGCAGAGCGACCTCACATAGTCGTATATTTCTGCCACTAGAAGGTGTGCAGCTGGAGACTTGCTGCAGATGCGCCACCGAGGACCTGGTCTCAGTGGGGAAAAGCCACCTATATTGGGTCAGTGACGCTAGCTTACTGACACTTACAATAGCCGCTAGAAAAGCTGCTAGGCAGCTATGTATGGGGTGGCTTTTTCAGGACAGTCATAGTGTTGGGTGGGTGGCTGTTCCCGCATTCCAGGATGGGCTTTTGGTAGGTCTTTGGAGAACTATTAAAGGCTTTCTACTACAGGTGATCAGGTGGTGTGGTCTGCTACATGAGAGTGGAGCACCAGAGGCTTGAGGGAAGCCTGAACCAGTGGTGACTGGTAAAAGTGTGTGCTTATGTGGCTGAAAGGTAGGTTCAGATCACAGGTGGAGAGGGTGTCTACAAGTTCAAGTCAGTGGCTAGACAGCCTGGGATTTTGTTTGTATTTTCTTGATTTGTTATCTTGTGCCTGAATAAAGCTGGTGGAGGCCAGTGTTAAACCGAACCTTGTTGTTTTGAGTGCATTCCTGCTACGATAAGACAGTGATCCCAGAAGCCAAGTTTGAACCAAGATGGTCGTCCAACATGAAGTGGAGGCTCTACCAATAGAATTGTAGGTTTCGCTCAAAGTGGAAGCAGTCCTATTGTGTGAAACACGTGCAAAGTTTATTGGTAAGCTACACCACAAAACATTAAAAATAAACTGCAGGGCTTGACTTCAGCCAAACAAAAAGACATCCGCATAACACAGTCACTGGTATCAGTACAGTACGGTACTCGGGATCCCTGGGTAAGGAAACCTCATGCCGGTTTCAATCTGCTCTCATCACTGGTATGCAAGGCCGTAGCTCTGGCTCTCATGCAAACATTTGCAGCTCCCTCTGAGCATTTTTATGACCAAGGAAGGGAACCACACCACCTCACAGCTGAGTCTGCTGGCCACATATAGGGCTGGGTAAGCCCAGACTGGATATGGGAGCAGCCCATCCCACCCAACTCTTAGCAGACATCTTCCAAAAAACCCGACACCTGAACACGGCATTACGCCATACTACACATACAAAACCTGTGTCAGTGGCCTGCTGCCAGCTGAATCAGACCAAAACAAATGGGCTTTATTTCACCGATCTTAGGCAGATCGTGAACATCTAACGTCCGTCAATAACTGCACCTTGAGCATCTCCTACATACCCCCCTGCCCCTCTGCCCAATGCCGGGGGACTGGGCACCTTCCACCATCAAACTTAGTACCCTAGACGAGGCATCTGCATTTCCCCTGCAGCAAGCCCGCCTCTTGCACCACCGAAAATTAACATCCTGCCAGAGCCAGGAACCAACGGTAACCCTGGCATTGTTGCCCTTTTCTCCCTTAACCATTTTAAAGGGGCAGTGATCCGACCCAACCTAAAGTTCCGACCCAGGAGATAGTTAACCGTGATAGATTCGAGCGCTGGTTGGTGTTGGGGAGAATCGAGCGCCCATTTAATGGCCAAGCATTCCCTCGTCAATAATGGAGTAAATTACGCTCGGCAGGGGACAGCTTCCTGCTGATGAAACTCCACGTAGTATCCTACCCCCATTGATACCCTGGGACATTACTGGCTCCAAGGCCTGACCTCTGAGGCATCTTTTTGTACCACAAACCTCTGTGTGAGAAATCGTGCCAACCAATGAACGCTGTCTACATCGGGAATTACTTCAGTTTTTGGAAGCTTCCTCAGCCTCTGGGAACATTTTGATCAGGCGGACATAGGACATCCTTCAGTTACGAACGTCCATTAGGGGCAGCGCATCTTTGTGAACTTGTGAAAAACGCCGGTATTATCCCACAAGTTCCCATAAACGCTCTCACGTTGTTTTCTTATTTGAGTAGACGGGGCCAGTTTTGGATGGCTTTCTATTATTGTTCACTTGTGGGCTTTATCTCCCCTCTTCCCACACATAACCCAAGTAACGTCCATCCTCCATCCAACGGCTCACTTACTGGATTGATATTGAAACCACCTTTTCCTTAGCGCATCTAGTACCCCGCTGGACCTTTCTAAGTGACTCTCAAACTCGGCTGAAGGATCCAACTTAATTCGTCCAAGATAGGCTGTCGGCATATGTCCTTGGGTAACCAAAGATCCTGTCCACGCCCTCTGGGACAGTGGGTGGTAGCCCCCTACAACCCAAAATGGCATTCATCACGATTGGAAAGGACCTCATCTGGAGTATAGAAAATGCGGTCTTCTCCTCTCCGGGCCTCCTTATGCTAAGGGGATCTGTTCAATACCCCATGGACAGGTCTGGGGTGGAATACCGGTGGCTGTCCCTAAACCTCTCAATAAGCTCAACGCACCCCATCCGAGGCATGGGTATGCAATCCACTTTGATTACCTTCCAATTAGCTTATGGAATCTTGCAGAAGCGCAACTCACGCGTTTGGGTATTGGCACTAACACAATGGGGCTGGACCACCGCTCTTAGATTCTTATATTACAACCTAATTTTAACATTCCCTCTGTACCGCTCCTTTTGCCACAATTTCCCTACAGGCCTTGGTAAACCTATAACGGTTTTAAACCATACATCTGAACATTTAGACTCGGTCACAATGTCATGTTTTCACAACATGGCCGTTAGCCCATGAGCCACTGTGAACAAGTATCCCATATTATGTGGCAGCAGTTGCAGCAGCTGTTGGTCTGAGAAGGAGTAAAGGTCTCGCAATCTTTACTGGACTCTGGTTGCAACAAACACAACAAGAAGCCTCCGAAGGGGTGTCCCTATCCACATGGCTTTAGCAAGTTAAAGTGGCTAGATTTGATAGGCTTCCTTCTAACTGCTGATGGAACCCTATAGTTGACCCTGGGTCCCACCACCATCAAACTACCACATATCGTACCAGCAATTATCCGCCAGAAACCATTGCTCTCCACCGTTGTACTACAACCAGGACCTGGACCCCTTGACTAAACCAGATCTCACTCCGGGGCGGACCTGAAGATAGACTCAGCACAACACTCGCTTGTGCCACTAAGGCCGAAATAGAAAGCTATATTTTAACAAAAGGGAGTACCTGAGCGACTCCGTAGCCAGCAACAGGGGCTACATGCTCCATGACGCTTTTATGGAGCGTCGACTTCGACATTCCAGGTCATCTGAGGCGATCTCTAATAGACCCCTGGGATGCCTGCCATAAAGCAATATCAAAAGTGGAGAACCTTTTGATGCTTGTGGAACCTCTCTAAAAAGAAAAATAGGATAATACGGCAAAAGGTAGTCCCAATCTTTCCATACTTCTCGACACTCTTCAACATGGCCTTCAAGGTCTTGTTGAAGCGCTCCTACCAATCCATCTGTCTTGGGGGTGATACACGCGGTGCGTAGCTTGTGTCACACTTCAGAACCTTACGAAAGATCCATCATAACTCATGACATACATGGGACCCTATGATCATTCAGGATCTCTTTCGGCCAAACCCTTTCTGTGAAAATAAGTGACCAAAGCACCCGTAGCAAGACTTTTGAGGAAGCCATTCACAGTGCACATGCTTCTGGGGTACCTAGTGGGCGTAGTCCACATTGGATGACCAGAATAAGTACTGGTGTTCCTCTAGCCGACTTACCAGGGGCCCTACTAAATTCCAATTCGCTACTCTCTACATAAAGGTATACTCACTCGTCTCAAAGGGTAATCTCAAAAATAGGCAATGGGATTAGCAGACTGCTGAAATTGGGCGACCGGCTGGAGGTTACCTGGCAACTGGGTTACCAGGACCTGGCAGTATGTTTCCGGATTATTCCGGTAGCTTCCTGGCCCAGTAGAAACCTGGTAGAATCCTCTCGTATCTATCTGTCTTAATCTGGCCCCAGGTTTCCCCTCCAAAGACTGACTGTGAGCCAGTCCATGACCAAACCGCCTATGGAGATTGGTGAAACTAGCAGTTGTTCCACCACTTCTCTTCACGGATTATGGTCACCCAGTACAACAAGTTCCCCTTCATGCAAAATGGGGAAACCTTTCCATCGGGACCCTGACTCTTCGCGGTAGCCCCATCAAGGACCACCACGCTATTGAAAGCCCCTTTCAGGGATCATCCTCACTGGGCTGCGCCCAAAATTACCCCGAGATACCCCTAGGTCCTGGACTGTCCCTCGTCAAGGGGTACTCATTCACACCATTCTCCCATGACCATTAGCGAGTAACGTGAATTCGGGCACCACCTCCTGGACCAGGGCACCTCATGGCTGTCTGAGCTCTCTGAGAAATTTCTGCTTGTACTGGCAATTTCCACAGTAACCAAAAGAGAGGGCAGTCCCCGGCCAAATATATCGCCTGGTGTCTTAACCCGCTGCACGATGCCTACTTTGAGGGGATTAGCTGTACCCCCATGATTTAATTTTTAAAACGTGACTCGTGGCCACTGGTACACTTTGTAATCCCAGTAAGCATGTGACCCCCAAAGTAATGTCCCTGGATATCAACCACATGGGGACTACGGGCCATTAGGTGATGACCAAACTCCCCGATTCCAGGAGTCCCTGATAGGGGTGCTATACACCTGAAGGACAGAGTGGAAGTCCCTTCTCCGTGCCATCACCGCTGTGCAGGAGGGCGGCCGGTTGCGCATAACAACGACATAGTAATACGGTCCGCCCGATTGAACAGTCCAGGGGTTTCCGAGCCAAGTGGCATTGGGTCCGCCATGTGGCCCGGAAGCGGTGGCACTTCCAGCAGATGATCTCCCTGACAGAGGGTCTGGATGTTGGGCTCCTGGCAGGGCCTTTTGCCTGATCCGGAGCTTTCCTAAGGGGATTTGGGACCCCTTCATGGCCGTCTGGAGTCACACTGCATACGCCAGTATGGAGGGGCTAAGGTCCTTGGATCGACCATCGGCGCGCTCTGCACGACCAGATACCTTATCCACCAAGGCTACCAAGTCATGCCGCTGTCTGGGGAGTTCCCTGCGCCGACCCTGCCTGCACTGGACTTGGGGAGAGCGTATCACAAACCGATCCATCATGACCCGTTCCCACCAACTGGGCTGGGAACAGACCTCTGCTGCACCTATTTCTTTTATGAGTGTAAGAGGTCAAACATTGGACCTGGGGGGTCGGGTCCCTCTGTATCCCCACTGTTGCACCCCTCTGTGACCCCGGACTGTGTGACCGTCAGACGCCTAGGCGAGACCATGATCTCTAATCCATCAGATCAGGGTTTTCCACATGGCCCCCCCATCCTGCAGAGACACGTCATAATAAGCCTTTTTGAGGCTCTCCTGTGAGAAGGGGCCCCAGGACCACTGCCCACTGCGGGCTGTTAGTTTCTCTTCTCCCGTTTCGACAACCCGCTTTCCTCCATGATGTCATCTGTCTGATTAGGAGCGTTTGTTGTCCTGGCTGTGACCGCACGGACTCTGCATGGGCTTGTTGCTGTTAGGTCACACACCTCACCAGTGCTGTCAGCAGCTCCTCCATTACCTCCTGTTCTGGCTTTTTAAGAGTAGTAGCCCCAGCCTAACCCAGGACATACATTGCTCTTTACTCCAGGATGTTGTCCGCACCTCCACCAATGTAAGGTATTAGCTCAAAGGGAAGCAGTCCCTTTATAGTGAAACACGGCAAAGTTTATTGTAGCACTCCACAAAACATCAAAAATAAACGGCAGGCTTGCTTCAGCCAAACAAAAAGACATCCGAAAACACAGTCACTGGTACTGTACTCGGGATCCCTGGGCAAGGAAACCGCATGCAGGTTTCAGTCGCTCTCTCTCTGGAGTACAAGGCCCAGCTCTGGCTCTCATGCAAACATTCGCTCCTCTGAGCAGTTTGATCAAGGTAGGGAACCACACCCCCTCTCACCTGAGCCTGCTGGCCTTATATAGGGCTGGTAAGCCCAGGACTGGATGTGGGAGCAGCCCATCCCACCCAACTCTACAGACTGCTCCAATACAGCCCGACCCAGATCACGGCATTACTGCCATACTACACATATAAAACTTGTGTCAGTGGCCTGCTGCCGCTGACACCAAAACAAATGGGCTTTATTTCACTGATCTTAGGCAGATCGGTGACACATAACGTCCGTCAATAACTGCACCTTGTGCCTTCCTACAATATATATAGCATTGAGAAGTGTGCATGATTACGTATTTCAATATAGTAAAATAAGAAAAGTATACCAGTGTATACCATACATACATATATGTTTACAGTGGGATCATTTCTGGTCATAAACTCTTAATGTAGTGTCAAATGTGAAATTAAAGCATATGGCCACAGTTCAGCTCCATTTTGTACAGATGAATGTTTCCCTAGAAGAACATGAGCTATCTACTTAACTTTTGTATGCCTTCAATGTAACATGGAAAAATTCCATTAAACTCTATGTATATATTTTAGTCCAAAAGCTTTGCTTTTACATAGGAGCTATACGGGTCCCTCGCCCTGCTGTACAGGCTCTGTACAGGTGCGCATAAGCCCAACGACTGGTATTTATTGAGTCTTCTTTACCCAAACATTAAAAATCTCCATTTTCTTTTTTTTTCCTACTGCAAATATTTGGGATATGCAAATTGTACGAAGTAAAATTCTCCCACAGACATGAACTATGCATTACTGTAATAGAATATGTTCTTGTAAACAAAATAAATTACCGAAGAGAACGATGTGGACCAAAAGATAAGCAGATAATTTTAGCTTCTTCGTTGTCTTTGTTTTATCAGCATGAGCTGTGTCTATAATTCATCTTCTCCTATTTTTGTCTTACATTATCACGTAGGTGGTCCACAGAGTCTTAGCTGAACTCTTGAAATTCTTTAATTCTGCCAGCCAACATTTTTGTCAATGAAGCCCCAGAAAAAAGCATCTACTGACTTGCAATGTGTCAATGTTGTTTAAATAAACATCCCCTTCTCTCAACAGGAAAAATGTCCTTTTCTAACTTTTGCCCCCATTAAGTCGACAAGAAAAAAAAATCTAATTTTTCACATGAAAACACAGCTTTGGTTATTTGTCGTTCATTGGAAACATATGTCAGTTCTGCTGCGGTTCAGAAGCAATCACTTAATGTGTCTTTCACAGAGACCAAAACAGTAGCTTACCTTTAATATATATATATAACAATTGTTATAAAACATCTGGTGAATGCAGAGTCGTTTTCTTTATTTTATAGCTGAATTCTTTCTTTTAAAGGCAGTAGGAAAATCTTATGAGTTTTTTTTTTTTTTTTTTTAAACAAATTCAATATTTTTCCATAATGGCTGTACAATTCTTTCTCTTTGGCTATTACTCATTATTTCCATATATTTCTGACTGGAAGATAAAGTCCTTGCAGAATAAAGTCCATAAAACAGTCTACCTTTGATCATTCAATTTCTTATAAACAAGTGCGTAATTATTGCTATTTCTTATTGAGCTTCTCTTGAAATTCAAGGCCAGGGAATGCAGTGGAATAACATACTGAGAATGGCATCCAAATGAAAGAACATATAACAGATAAAATGACAGAGATTAGAAATTCTGAATTAACTAGTCAAAAATAAGGATGTAATAATTTGTTTCCCCAAAAACAGCGGCATCCATGTCTGTAAGCTGTGTCTGGTATCATAGCTCAGCCCCATTAAATTGAATGGGATTATAATGTAATACCAGCCAATACCTATGCATAAGAGTGACATTGTTCCTGGAAAAAAAACTCATACTCACCTCCATCCCCTCTTTCAACATTTAAGGAAGCAATAAAAACATTGACTGTGCTGATGCTATTTTATGGTGGCAATAAATGTGGCGGCTTATCTTCCTCTACTGTAAGTTGAATGGAAGAACCACCAGCATGAGATATGATTGAAGAAAATGATTCACTAAAAAGTCTACCAAGCTTCCACCATTCTGCCCTGGGAGTTTAGCTTTGTCATAGGCCTGTTTTATGGACCAAGATTAGCCTTCATAAAACATATACCTTATATTCCATTTGATTCATGGATATGTGGACATAACCATGGATGGAGATATGGATGTACATGAAACCCTGGTGGCAACACTTACCTAGGGAAGCATAGCAGATGCATTTCAAACAAGTGGTCTTCAAGGCTGACAGTACATGTGTCACGGCCGCGCCGCTCCCGCCCCGGCGGCCGCGGGCGAAATCCGTGGTCCCCCTCCCGGGTGCTCTCCGGGGTCGGGTGCCGCCGCTGGCCCGCGGGACGAGCCGGGGGCTGCGTCTGCCGTGGACTTACCTGACCGCGCCCTGTGCCGTCCGCGGCCCTCGCCGGCCGAGGCGCGCGTCCCTGTGTCCAAATTTGGCGCGCGCTCGCTCTTCCCCGGGGATTTAAAGGGCCAGCGCCCTGATTTTTGGGCTAATTGCCAGGCGCCTCCCCTACTTAAGGATACGTCCACTATCACTCCTTGCTGGATCTATGATGCCCTGTGCCCTAGAGAAAGCGTTCCAAACATACTCTCGCCTTACCGTGTACCAGACCCTCGCTACGTTTCTCAACTCCGAACCTCTGCCGCCTGCCCTGACCTTCCTGCCGTTTTCAACGACCCGAACCTCTGCCGCCTGCCCTGACCTTCCTGCCTGTCTACCAAAACCCTCTGCCGCCTGCCCTGGCCCTTCTGCCTCCCACGACTACGATTCTCGGACTACGATTCTGTACCACACGCTGCACCTCGGCTGCCAACCGCAAGCAAGTAAAACTCAGGGGGGACGACCTGGTAGCCTCACGCCCCCAGCAAGTCCCATCCCGCTTTGGGGCGGGCTCTGGTGAAAACCGGGGGCTACTTAGATTCCGTTCCCTGGCGTGGCTTAGCACATCGCTTGCGGTGGTCCAGTGGATCCACTCCCCCAGCCGCTACAGTAGATCCAGCGAGGGACCCCCGCCAAGGTGCCTCTGCCAAAGCATCGCGGATCTTACAACGATTGTTGCTCAGCAATCGCAACAGATCGCACAACAGGTCAGCAGTTGGGCCAGCTCACCGCCATGATGCGTCAGCTCCTTGCATCCCAGCGCATCTCCGCCTCCGTCCGGGGGCTCCGTCTTCTTCTGCATTTCCGTTGGCCACCGTGGACCCAAGCTTCGGCTCCCTCTACCCTCCAGCTTTGCCGGGGATCCCAAGCTCTCCCGGGGGTTTCATTACGCATGCTCTATGCACGTGGAGCTGATGGCGGATCAGTTTCCCTCGGAAGGTCCAAAGTGGCTTCGGGGTGAGTCTACTTTCCGGAAGGCTCAGGCTTGGGCAACCCCCCTCTGGGACAGGAACGACCCGGTGCCCTGCGGACCTACAGACCTTCCTCCAGGAATTCCGCACCGTCTTCGAGGAGCCGGCGCGGCTTCCTCCGCTGAGAACCCGCCCCTTGAGCCTTCGTCAGGGCGAATCTTCTGTGGTGACTATGCGGTTCAATTCCGTACCCTGGCTTCGGAGCTCGCAGGAACAATGCCGCCCTCTTCGCTACCTTCAAAAGGGTCTGTCCAGCAGGGTAAAAAAACGCTTTGGCAGAAAGGGGAAACCTCCCGTCATCCCGAACGATTAATTCTTCTTGCCCCCCCCGCATCGATATAAGGTTCGCGAGAGGCATGAGGAGCTTTGCCAAGAAAGAGAGGCTGCTCGCCTCGTCGGCGATTTCACCTGGCTCCTGTGTTCCAGCATTCTCCAATTCCACCTCCTCAAGCCTCAGAGGTGGAACCTATGCAAGTGGACCGGGCCCACTTAACGGAGCAAGAACTGAACCGTCGTCGTACAGAAAAGCTATCCCCTCTACTGCCCACCCCGGGCCCACTTCCGCAGAAGTTTCCCCCTTCGTCCTCAGCCTCCGGGAAACGCTCTCACCTAGGTCCGGGGAGAGGCGGTCCTAGTGCAGTTTCCCTTCCTCTCCACGTTTGATGATGCCTGTGGAGGTGACTTCTGATGCTGGTCCTGCGTTCCGGAGTTCTGCCTTCCTGGATTCGGGTTTGCCGGGAATTTCATCTTAGCCTCACGGGTAACCCGGTACCACATACCTGTGGTCCGGCTGGGAAAGCCGCTGCTTATCTCTCGGTCAGTGGGGAGCTCCTCACTGATCCCTCCAGTATATAACCCGGCCCGGTGACTCTCCGTGTGGGGGCTCTACATAAAGAAAAAGATTAGGTTCCACGTCCTGCCCCGTGCTTCCTCGGCGATCCTCTTGGGGCTCCCCGGGCTGCAAAGTCACGCCCCAAACGCCCCGATTGGAAAGCAGGCGAAGTCCTCGTTGGGGGACCGGAATGCCAGAACCGATGCTGAGGGTACCACGCCCGGTGCCTACCACTTCTCCCCCCCCCGTCTGTCAAGCCGTTGCCAGGCCTGCCGGGCCGAGTACCGGGATTTTGGCGATGGGGTTCTCCGAGAAACCAGGCTGAGAAGCTACCTCCACATCGCCATATGACTGTCCCATAGACCTCCTTCCCGGGAAACAAGTCCTCCACGGGGTCGGGTCTACCCTCTGGTCTGTGCCCGAACTCAGGCCATGTCGGCTTACATAAGGAGAATTTGGCTAAAGGTTTTCATTCGCAAGTCCTCCTCGCCCGCCGGGGGCTGGTTTTTTTTTCGTCCAGAAAAAGGACGGGTCCTCTTCGGCCGTGTATAGATTACAGGGGCTAAACAAGATCACGTGAAGAACAGATACCCTCTACCCCTGATATCGGAGCTCTTTGTCGTCTTCGTGGAGCCAAGGTGTTTTCTAAATTGGACCTGCGGGGTGCCTATAACCTCGTCAGAATTCGTGAGGGGACGAGTGGAAAACAGCCTTCAACACCCGGGACGGCCATTTTCGAGTATCTCGTAATGCCTTTTGGGCTAGCAACCCCCAGCCGTATTCCCAGATTTCGTCAATGACGAATTCAGAAAACTTGCTGTAAAACCTGCGTCATAGTGACCTGGACGATATTCTAAATTTTTCTCCTACGCACAGACTCATCGGGTAAAAGTACGCCAGGGCCTGCGACGCCTGCGGAACAATCGACTGTATGCCAAGCTGGAGAAGTGTCGGTTCCACCAGGCCAGCCTTCCTTTCCTGGGATACATAGTCACCCGACCGTGGGGCTGCAGATGGACCCAGCAAAGCTGTCCGCGAACCTGCAGTGGCCACGCCCTGTCGGGCTTCGGGCGATTCAACGCTTCCTGGGATTCGCCAACTATTACCGGCAGTTTATTCCCCACTTCTCTTCGCTGGTGGCTCCCATCGTGGCCCTCACCCGGAAGAATGCCAGCCCGAAAAAGTTGGTCCCCGTCAGCTGAGGAAGCATTCTCTCAACTGAAAGTCAGCGTTTTCTCTTCTGCACCTATCCTGGTTCGTCCTGATCCGGTAGGCCCTTTACCTGGAAGTGGATGCCTCGCCGTGGGGGCAGGGCGGTCCCTGACTCAGAAGGGCCCTAAAGGCAAGACGGTCTCTTGCGGTTTCTTCTCCAGACCTTTCCTGCCGGGCCCGAAAAGCAAATACAAACCCTTGGAGATCGAGAACTGCTGGCCATCAAATTGGCACTAGAGGAGTGGCGACATTTCGGAGGGGGCCCCCTCACCCATTCGACGTCTTTTACGGACCACAAGAATCTTCAGTACCTCCAGACGGCCCAGCGTCTGAATCCTCGCCAGGCCAGGTGGTCTCTTTTTTTTCTCTCGCTTTAACTTCAGGATACACTTCCGGCCAGCCCGAGAGAAACGTCAAGGCTGATCCCTCTCCCGAGCCTCTGACGCACTGGAGAAGAACCTGTGTCCCCGCACATCATTGCTCCCGAACGGCTGATCCACGTGGCTCCGGGGACCTTCGAGGGTACCACCGGCAAACCTACGTTCGTCCTGCGCTCAGGACGGAGAATTCTGGAGTGGGGGCATAGTTCTCTCTGGCTGGTCACCCCGGGATACGAAAGTCCCACGCCCTCATCTCTCGGCGCTACTGGAGGCCGACCTGCCCCAGGACGTCCAAGACTTTGTTCTCGCCTGTGACACATGTGCCCGAACAAGGTTCCACGCCATAGGCCCTCGGGCCTCTTAGTCCCCTGCCCATCCCAGAGTTTTCCATGACACACATCGGCATGGACTTCATTACGGACCTCCCGCCCACTTCAGGGAATTCTGTCATCTGGGTGGCCACGGATAGATCCTCTAAAAGGTCCCACTTCGTGCCACTCCCGGGTCTCCCCTCGCCTCCACAACTGGCGGGACATTTCTTCCACCATATTTTCGTCTGCATGGATTACCTTCGCATATCGTGTCTGATCGGGTGTCCCCCAAATTTTTATCCAAATTTTTGGGGGCCCTGTGTTCTCGCTTACAAGTAAATTGACTTTTCTTCTGCCTACCATCCCCAGACGAATGGTCAAGTGGAGAGGGTGAATCAGGTATTGGGCGATACCTGCGCCATTTCGTGTCCGGCCGTCAGGACAACTGGGCCGAGCTGCTCCGTGGGCTGAAATTTCCCCACAAAACCATCGGGGCTCTGATTCTACAGCGTTTCTCCATTCCTGGTGGTCTACGGTCGTCACCCACGCCCGCCCCTCCCCTTGGCTATGACTTCCGAGGTTCCTGCTGTGGACAACCAAGTTTCGGACATTAAGAAACCCTCTGGCGGAGAACCCGACTTGCCTTAACCGGGCCCTCTACCCGCATGAAGACCCAGGCCGACAAGAGAAGGAGGGCCCCCGCCCACTTTCCAGCCAGGGGATAAGTGTGGCTCTCTGCCAGACACGTACGCCTCAAGGTCCCCAGCTACAAATTGGGTCCCGATTTCTGGGGCCTTTTTTTGAGTGCCCGTCAATAAATCCAGTGTGCTACAAGCTCTGCCTACCCCCTTCTCTTAGGATTCCTAACCCTTCCACGTCTCCCTCCTTAAGCCTCGGTCCTGAACCGATTTCCCCCGAGGAGCGCTGCTCCATCGCCTGTGCTGGAAGCTCCTGATTGTCCTTTGAAGTTAAGGAACATCCTCGACACGACGATCGTCAGGGGTAGGCGAATTTTTCTTGTTGATTGGAGGGGCTTCGGCCCCGAAGAGAGGTCCTGGGAACCGGAGTCCAATATCCTGAACCCGGACCTTATTCGTAAGTTTCTTCAGCCTAAAAAGAGGGGGAGACCTAAGGGGGGGGGTACTGTCACGGCCGGCGCCGCTCCCCGGCCCGCGGGCCGCGGGCGCATCCGTGGTCCCCCTCCCGGGTGCTCTCCGGGGTCGGGTGCCGCTGGCCGCGGGACGAGCCGGGGGGCTGCGTCTGCCGTGGACTACCTGACCCGCGGCTCCTGTTCCTCCGCCCTCTGCCGGCCGAGGCGCGCGGGCCTGTGTCCAAAGGCGCCCCGCGCGGGTCGTTCCCGGGATTTAAAGGGCCAGCGCCCTGATTATTGGCTAATTGCCAGGCGCTTCCCCTCCTTACGGATACGTCCCACTATCACTCCTTGCTGGATCTATGATGCCCTGTGCCCTAGAGAAAGCGTTCCAAAGCATACTCTCGCCTTACCGTGTACCAGACCCCTCGCTACGTTTCTCAACTCCGAACCTCTGCCGCCTGCCCTGACCTTCCTGCCTGTCTACGACCACGAACCTCTGCCGCCTGCCCTGACCTTCCTGCCTGTCTACGACCACGAACCTCTGCCGCCTGCCCTGACCTTCTGCCTGCCCACGACTACGATTCTCGGACTACGATTCTGTACCACGCTGCACCTCGGCTGCCACCGCAAGCAAGTCCCCGTCAGGGGGGACGACCTGGTAGCCTCACGCCGCAGCAAGTCCATCCCGCTTTTCGGCGGGCTTTTGGGGAAAACCGGGCTACTTAGATTCCGTTCCCCCGGCGTGGCTTAAACTATCATCGCTTGCGGTGGTCCAGTGGATCCACAAACCCCTGCCGCTACAAAAAATGGAGACATACTACTTACATACTAATTTTTCCATAAAGTCACAATAATCCAAACCCTCTTTTGGCATCTGATAACTGGCAACTGATATAAGCAAGATATCCCTAAAACGTGAACTATTCTTAATTGCTAAAGAATTTCATAGTTTCATAGTTTGTAAGGCCGAAAAAAGACAAGACGTCCATCTAGTTCAGCCAGTTAATTTGAAAAAAAATTTAAAAAATATACTGTAGTTTCAGTAGTAATGTTTGATGTATCCTGAAACAATCTAAAATGTTGAATTGGTGTACAGATCATGGAACATGAAGTAGACCAAGAAAGCTAACCAGTAGTTTTGATCATAAGAGACTTGAATGCAGCCATCTCGTATTGAGCCAACACTGGAGAATTTCATTAGGCATTTGGAGAATTTGTCCCTTCTATCAGGACAGATGTGGCATGATTCCAAACAGTGCAAGGAATCTGGAAACTCACTGACCCTGGAAGTTAAGAACGACATTATAGAAATCCATCAGTTTAAGATGCATATCATATAACTCCTGTAGAAGCAACATGAGAAATAACATAAGTTCATTATATCACTCCAGAAAAGCCATTTCAAAATGTATAAATAGTAATTGGTCCGAGCTACTGCATCATTTTCCAGCATCTTTCTTTGCTACTGAAGTTTTGTTCATTATTCCTATGTGAGAAAATATATTTTTGTCCCTATAAAAGAATGGAAATATGTAATTTCCATTAAGATCTTAATAAGTTCCAGGTGTTGACTACAATGCAGAAAGCTCCGACGTAACTGATTTTTAAGGAAAATTCACACTTTATAAAATATTGTACTTTACCTTCTGCTTAACCAAGATGAGGATTACATCAAGTAGTCTCAAGGTTTGGATAGAAAAATACATTTGAGTGCAATAACTTTTGGTTATTGATATGCTCACATATTATATGATTTTCACTGTCTGAGACAGAAATTTGACAAGAGGGGAGTACAGAAAAGATAGGTCAGAGCTGGAGGAAAGATTGTGTCTTTTGTAGAACAGTCTTCTGGAGTCAAAATTTAAAGGTAATGTAGCAGGTGACTATTATTTAAATAAATTTTCTTATTAGAATCATACTTCTATTACTATTATTTTTCAGAACTATGCTTTTTAAAGGTTTCTATGAATATCCATATATAAAAAATTGAAACATTCTAGTTCTCATACTGACCACTGGAGCACACACAATAGGCTAACATTTCTTGTTTTCTGTGTGTAATTGATCAGCTTTGCTGTGTAGACTGGAATTGAATCAGCACAGTCATCATATAATTGTTAGAAGGAGAAATATATATTAAAAGATGACAGCTTTTTTGTACTATTAGGGTAGGTTAATAACCTTAAACACACAGTTAAGACTCTATGGGCGACATGTATGAATGGGGCTGTGTCAGTTTTCTGGTGTTCTTGAGCCAAAAAGAATGCATGAACAGTTGCACTCCAAACTTTGGCACGATAAGTGCCTTTATTATGCATCAAAGTTTTATGATTCTTTGATGCCAAACCTATGCACAGAACAGTTAGAACAGTCAGACCAGTTTAGAGGTGGTCTGCCTGAGCCAGACTTGTCGTATTGGCATTACAATGCGCCTGTATGTTTGAACTGCAGAAGAACAGGTTCATACATTCTGGCGCATTCTGCACTACTTTAAAGCTATTTAGAACTGGCCTGTCAGCACCAACTTTAATATATGTTGCCCTACATGGACTTTCCTGGCCACTAACTGGTCTCTGGAGATATCAATACCCCATCTCTTCCTACAGATTCTAAAAGCCTGTAGACATGTTTCTGAGCAAGTCCAGTTTGGTCGGCACAGAATCTAAGGGTGGAAATAAAATGACATCCTTTATTCCATATTAACAGTAAAATAAATTCATATAGTTTCAAAGAAAGAGTTCCTACTGATACTGAAACTCTCTCTTTGTAATGATAAATCAATCCTTAAAATAGTTAAGGAGACTGGATGCTGAAGCAGTAGGAGAAGGTTTAGGTATTATGTTGTCTTATCAGGAGTAAGCAACAAGAGTGTCACAATGTAAACACGGCAAACAAAACAACACTACCCAAAACTATATAATAAACAGATATAAGAAATAATAAAGACATCATAAAAAAGAGAAAAAGCGGTGCTGGAGTACTGAAGGCACTACCACAAGGTAAGTATCCCAGTATAAGACAAAGCAAACATAGTACCACAAACTCAATAAGAGTAAGTCAGATACAAGTAATACAACCCCAATATTAATTCATATAGAAAACACATATATATTGAGATACTGACAGAGACCAAATGGTACCAGGAGACAACCCAATGTGCATTTCACAAGGAAGCGTCGTCAGAGGTGAAGAGGCAAAGGAAGTGAGGTGTAAGACAAAGAAAATGAGGAACCAATAGAAGAGGACCAGGCAACAAAAAGCCAATCATATGATACTAAAGGAAAATTGCCAGTGAACAAAATGGCAACAAGTGAAGAAATGAAGGACCAATAGAAAAGGACCAACAAACCAAGGACCAAGCATAGTATACTAAAGGCAAATGCCAGAAAACAAAATGTCGACAGATGAAAAGGCAACAGTTTAAGAGAAGGGAAAACCCAAAATGAAATATATAGATAAATATAAGTGACAAAAACTATAAAGCCAAAATGTGTAGTGGATGGAAAAAAGGGTGGCAGAGCAGGTAAAAGCAGCACTCAGAGAGGGCTAAGCATGCGACGTCAGCATGCCCACCCTTCCCTCGTAGCACCGATTCCTTCTACCACCAGTTCATGGTGTGATTCTGTGTCTACATCACAAACATGCGCAGAAAAGACCAAATAACATAAATAATATTTTTAGCCACGCACACCGGAATGACGGAGAAAGAAGAAACAAAGTGTAACTGAACGTAATACAAGTGAATAAAGACAAATAATGATAAAGGTGATATGGAGTGATAATAAATAAGATTATATCAATTAATAAGTGCAGTGAATAAAGACAGTAATAGAAAAAAGAGAATAGAAATGTATAAGAATGAATAAATGAATATGGAATGACAAAATGCTTCAATTAATAAGTGAATGAATACAATGTGATAATGCCCCATAAAATAGAATATATATATATATTAAAAGACATATTAAGATTAGTGAACACACCTCTGATAGACCAAATATTCAATACATATTAATAAATACAATGAAAGCGCAAAAAAAGAATGAATGAAAACAGAACAAAACCATAAGTAAATATATGTAATATCATACAAATAAAACAGTCCAGCAACCATATCAAAATAAGATGCCAGGATCAGATAAAAACTGGAACAAGAATCACATACCAGTCAAACAATGCATATTATGGCCAGAGATGCCATCAATTGGTCCAAGTAAATTATATTGTTGCCACGGAAAGTCTTTAAAAAAGGAAAGAACAAAAATTTTAGAAAAAGGGCACAATACAAAATAAAAGCATTCATTAAAAAAATCAAAACCATTCCCATAGCATGAAAACCAGAAAAAAGAGAAACCAAAGAAAACAGAAACTAAAAGCATAATAATAAAATTTTACAAAAAAAGGAGCAAAGCTAATAGCTTCATTAAGCCCAGCCGAAGAAGTGGTCGTCGCTGCAGGTAGTCGCTGCAGAAATCGGGGTTTGCGGCGCCGAAGCAGTGCTGAGAATAGAGTTGTACTTCACAGCCCTGTTCCTAGCGCAGCCTCTGCAAGCTTAACCCTTTGATTGCCACGGTTCGTGACCACAGCATAATCAAAGGGCTATCCCCTTCTCTGTCGAGTGATCGGCACTTCGATGACCTGACAGAGCCCGGGGAATGGCTGCACAATCAGCCCTGGAGAGCTAGAGTAGCCCCAGGGCTGTCTGTGTAAGAAATCTGCAATCAGGGCACACTGTGTGCTGCCCTGATTGCTGCCTGTGTCAAACTGACACAGATTATAATGTATTAGCTTATATGAATATGTTAATACATTAGTAAGTGTGAAAAAAAATGTAAAACAGTTATCCCATCATGGGATTTTAAAAAAAGTTAAATAATAAAAACAAATATTTAATAAAACATAATTGTGTATACATTACACACACAAAAAAACCTACACATGTTAGGTATCCACATGACCGTTATAACCTGTAGAATTAATCAAACAAGTTAATAAGTGTGAAATGTGAATGGTGTAAAAAAAAATTACAAAAATGTAAACAAAATTCTGTAACAATTTATAAGTGAACTATTCCCCCCAAAATGACAACTTGTCCCGAAAAAAAGGAGGCCTCATAAAACTGCGTCATTGAAAAAATAAAAAAGTTACGAATGTTGAAACACAAGGAGGCAAAAACTTAAAAAATGTGCTGGTCATTAAGTACTTTTCAGGCGTTCGACTTAAAGCGTGTTACGGGTGTCCCTGCGACACCCGCACCGCCGCAGCCCAATACTCAGGCTGCGGGCGCTCCGGCAGCTCTGAGTCCCACTTACCTCGCCACGCTCCTGTTTCCGTCCCGGCGCGCGCTTAGCACCGGGCGCTAACCCTATTTAAGCTCTGCCCCTTCCATAGCACCTTGCCGAATCGATAGTGCCCTGTGCCTAGAGAGGAAGCGTTCTGAAGTATCTTGTTTGTCTACTGTGTACCGTACCTTCTGCCTCCGTCCCTTGACCATGAACCATTGCCGCCTTTCCTGACCTTCTGCCTGTCCCCGACTATGAATCACTGCCGCCTGTCCTGACCTTCTGCCTGTCCCCGACTACGAGCCTGCTTCACGATTCTGTACTGCACAACACCTCGGCTGCCACCGCAAGCAAGTGACTTCAGGGGTAGCGACCTGGTAGCAATCCGCCGCAGCAAGTCCATCCTGCTTTGCGGCGGGCTCTGGTGAAAACCGGGCCTACCTAGACTCCGCTACCTGGCGTGGCTTACACCATCGCTTGTGGTGGTCCAGAGGATCCACGACCACGTCCGTTACAAAGCGTTAAAATGCAGGAGCTTTCCATCAAAGCCATGATGAGATTTAAAATTACTCAGGATAGTTTTCAATTCATCGTGGTCCACAGTATCTTGTGCTGCATTGATGCGCAATATACAGTATGCTCATGTATACGTTGTTTGAATGGACGTGAAGTCACCCCCACATAGAGAAGTCCACAAGGGCAACGGGCAAGATAAATAACTCACACAGTGTCACAGGAGATAGTTTGCGTAATCCGATATTGTTTATTATTAAAGTAATCACAAAAATCAGTTGCTGTATCCAGATTCGAGCATGCCAAGCATTTACCACATGGGTGACACCCCCATTTTGGGCCTTTAGAGCCAAATAATTTACTTGGATATTCGCCTTTAAAGGTGACTATGCACCAATAAATCCCGTAAGTTTTTAGATCAACGGTAGGTGACTGAGGGATATGTAGGTAAGTACGATTTCAATGTTTTATCCATGAGGAGAACTTTCCAACATCTCTGACGTATAAATTCCATGTCCGAGTCACTAGAATGAAAAGTAGAAATTAGCATCACCTTATTTACTTATTTCTCACAGCCAAATGCAAATACATTTATAGAATTTATATAATGTGATTTTCTTAATTTTATTTTGGATATTCTCTCTCTCATTGTTAAAATTAACCTAACCTTAAAATTATAGACTGTTCATGTCTTTACCAGTGGGAAAACTTACAAAATCAGCAATGGATCAAATAATTATTTCCTTCACTGTATCTATGAAATGTCTTGCGTTACAAGGCATCACACTACAACAGGGGTAACTTGAACTTTATAACAACATTGCCTGGTAGAAGAAAATGCACTTTTTTAACAACTTTAGCAATGTCAGAATTGAGTCTTATTTTCACAGTGTCAGAGTCTAACTTTCACAATGTTACAATAGATCCCAATTCTTGTCACTCAGATTTCTGGAAGAACACTGTGAAGAAAACAGGTTCTGGCAGCGCGCCAGTGGGACGAGAGCCCCCGTTTTCAACCAGGTGTGGGTTCCCTGTGCTCTATCCTCACCATACCTGCACCGATGTTGGTTCCTCCCAATTACTTCCACTGCTTGTTTGCATGGCCTGAATGCTCTGGGTCTCATTCTGGTGAGTGCACTTGTGTAACTTGTTGCTGGTGCCCTACTCACTATTGCTGACTCTCTGTAGTAACTAAACTGTTCCTCACCTTTTATCAGGTTTTTATCTCTCCTCAGCTTTGATGCCATGTACTGGAAGGGTCGTTGATCCAGTGATTTATTCTGATTGCCAGACTGAAGTCGGGAAGAAATTTTTTCCCTAAAATGAGGACAATTAGCTTTTACCTCATGGGGATTTTTGTCTTCCTCTGGATCAACACTTTAGGACAATAGGTTAAACCAGAGGGACGTCTGTCTTTTTTCGACCTTACAAACTATGTAACTATGTACAAACTTCTAGGTCCAACTATACACCTAAACAGGAATAGTACTGAGTTTTGATGCATTCAATATTTTTTAAATCACCACTGTAGTCTCTGTCAAGAACCCTATCATGGATTCATCAAAAATAGCTATTTTTGGCGGACCCTTTGGCAGAACTTGACAGCTCTCAATATAAGTCAGTGTGGTCTCTCTGGCACTGATATTTATCATGCAATAAATCCAACAGCATAATAAACAAAAGCTATAACACATATGTGTATTACAGTGTATGTCCCAGCTACATGTGGGCGGTAGTGTTAAAATTTGTTTTCAGGTTTTTGACCAAACGAAAGTGACCTAATTGTTGCCAACTTTCAATGTGTCTGGCAACAAGTCAGCATCTTGGAATTCAGACTAGACGATCGAGCTAGTCAGATGTGGCTGGGATTTCACTTTTTCTTCAAATGTGGCAATTCATATTCCTGCATTTCAAGTTAAGTATGACAGTTGCAATTGAGTGGCATCCTTCATAGGTAAATATTGGAGTTACGCAATGTATATATTGGAATAAGAATCTTGGCCACATCTGATTGGGATAGGAATCCTGGCCACATCTGATTGGGATAGGAATTCTGGCCACTTCTGATTGGGATAGGAATCCCGGCCACATCTGATTGGGATAGGAATTCTGGCCACATCTGATAGATAATAAAGCTCATTTGGTTGCCACTGATTGGGTGCTGCAGATTGGTTGCTGGATACAAGTATGTGCTATTAACATTCAGGTCACTTTAGAAGTGAAACACTAGTTTGGGGACTCCCTAATACATACCTGTAACGGAAGTGAACAAGGTCAGTTCACTCCGTAATGATCCGATGGTGTCAGAAGGGACTGACACGTCGATCGTTGGTAAAAGGGTGTGGATCCATTGTGATCAATGCAGGCGAGTTGGTATAGATGGAGGCCCACGCAAGGGAGCGGTGTCTAAAGGGCCTCTGGTCTTCACCGGACTGACTTTGCTGCGGGGAACCCCCAGGTCGCTACCCCTGACGTGGCTACCTGTGGTGACAGAAGAGATGCAGGACAGGAACACCAGACACTGTGAGCGATGGAGGCAGATAAATAGCTGCAGGAAGTGGTCAGGTCCCAGGTGGTAGTAGACAGGTACAACGACAGGAACTGCAGGAGTAAACGTATGCATCAACAGGACTACAGCAGGTAACTGGACATATGCCACGGCAGGAGTACAGCAGGTAACTGGACACATGCAACGTTAGTAATACAGCAGATAATTGTACACGTGCAATAGCAGGAATACAGCAGGAAACTGGACACGTGCAACAGCAGGAATACAGCTAGTAAACGGACAAGCGCAAGGACAGCAAAAATGACAGACAGGTGGTCAGGAGCTCTGCTGGACTGCATAAACTGAACCAGGCATCTCAGGGGTTAAGTCCTGAATAGCAGAAGCCAGGAGCTCTGATGGACAAGCAATACAACAATGAACTGACCCTGGAGCAGAGACAGGAAGTTCCTCTTATAGCCAGGGGTCATGGGTCAAGAGGAAGGCAATCAAGACACTAACCCAATAAAGGGCAGGAAGCTGCCGTGCGCGCGCCCTACGATGCACAGTGCACGTACAGGACAAGCAGAAGCGAGGGTTAGTGAATACAAAATACAAACACTCACACCAACAGAGAACTAGGACAGGAAAACATAAAGCAACAGGGCACAGGCCGCCGAGACCCCTGAACAGGGAGCCACAGCAGAGACAAGGCAGACACGGACACGGTGACGGTTCGGCAGGGACCACAGCGTGAACCGTGACAACACCCCTAATGTATACCATTGGTCAGTGGCATCTGTCATATATAACTTAAAATGCAGGTCTCTGAATAGCCAGCTATTAAGATTAAATAAGGGTGGTAATTGAGTGTAGTATTTTAGAATTGTAACAGAGAAAACGAACAAAACAGGTAAGTGCTCAACTTTTTTGGTTATGCTGAAGCTAAGAATAACTCTATGTAACACTTTGTGATCTGCTAGACTAAAACAGGATGAAAAGAAAGGAGTATAAGCGACCAAGCTTAGGATCTCTCCCGAGGGTCCATATGATACCTGGAAATGTACAAATCTACCATAAATAGGAAGCAATACTTTTGAGGGCGAACCTTAAGAGGTGGGGGACGCCACAGGCTCGTACTGATGCCAACAACACATTGACTAAATCATGGCAGTTGGTATCTAAGGGTGCTTTTACACAGGGCAGTTTTGGTGCAGTGTTAACTGCGCTCCAATTAAAATGCCTTTTTTACCAGCAAGCTTCTTTCATTTGTCTAAATTGTTCAGAAAGGTGTTTCATGTAAGTAATCAAGTGTTTGACGTCTTGTGGATTATAAACCCAATAATTGATTACTCACTTTCCAAACAGTTTAGATAAGTGAAAGAAGCTTGTGGTAATAATGCAGTTTAATTGAAGCGCAGTTAAAACTGCACCAAAACTGCCCTGTGTAAAAGCACCCTAAAGGCATGTCCCCACTGCACGGGTTTTCGGCCGGTTTTTCAGGCAGTTTGCGGTTTTGCAGACCAACTGAAAAAACGGCCGAAAATGAGCACAATGGTGCTCTATGGAAAACCCGTGCAGCAGTCCCCATTGCACGGTTTTTCCGTCCGGCAGTTTTTCCGCCCGCGGTCCGGCCGCAAAGCATTCTACAAGCACAATCTTCTGTCCAGTGTTTGGACGGAATCTGTGCTTGTGAATGTGAAGGGGGAGGGCTTTTCTCCGCTTATCGCGGAGAAAAGCAGTCCCACCGCGGCCGTGGGGACGGCCGCAAAACAGGACAAATACCGGCCGGGTAAACCGACCAGTATTTGTCCTATGCAGTGGGGATGCAGCCTAACTCTGCACAGCCATTTTAAATCAGCCAGCAGTGTTCTTAGCTGTACACCAACTTTGAGTGGGAGGACCAGCATTAGACAGCTCACCAGGGTGAAGGCAGGGACAGTTTATTATCATCCATGCCTTCTCAATTTTTGTATATAGTGCTTGATGATCGCTGTGTATACAGATTAGCAGGGAGACTTCATTCCCTGTGTTCATGTCGCTGGGGCTTGGTGACTGAGGAAGCTGCTGGTTCTTATCAAACCCAGATAAGCTCTGCAGTCAGTACAGGAGATGTATTTCTTTTGTAACTGGGGCTAAAATATCAGCCGCAGTTACAGGGGAAATTAGCAAATTAAATAAATACATTTTGTAAAAATGTCGTTTTCTGACCATATGTGGGGCACAATAAGCAAAATACCTAAAATAAAATAAAAAACACACAAATAAAAGATTGATAAATAAAACTGACAGCCCAAACCACAACCACAACCATCACCCATGACAGCCCTGAAACTTTATCTCTGAATGTCTGTGACAGAAAAGTGATACAATTATAAAACTTATTTTGCTGTTAAAAATAAATAAAAAATCAGACTTTTTTTTACCATTTTCCTAGATATTATGAAAAACATGTCATGTAAAAATTACACAAAATTAAGACCTTACTTCTTACAAAAAAGGTGAAAACATTAGTAATAAAAACTGAGTGCAAGGAATTGTTAAAGCATTCAGACCTGCATTTACTAATAAAAACAAAACCGTGAAGCTAAAGAGGTGGCCGGTCAGGAGCTGGTTTATGGAGATGCAATGTTTAACAGTGTGGGGTAACATGTTAATGCAAGTGCAATTTAGTTTGAAAGTGGCCCTGTACATAAGCATCCATGTTAAAAAAAAAAAAAATATATATATATATAATATAAAATATATATATATATATATATATACTTCACGTTTTTTCACCTTTTTCCTGAAGAGTGCTGCAATATTTTTTGGATTTTATTGATTGTGTAAGTCATTTTCTCCGGACTTGGATTATCGCTGGCACCCCGCTACGTCTATTTTTGATAGTGCTGCTGAATTATTTCTGTATATATCAATATATATATAATATATATATATAATATATATATATATATAATATATATAAATATATATATATATATATATATATCATGTATATACAGTGAGAAAAATAAGTATTTGATACACTGATGATTTTGCAAGTTTTCTCACCTACAGAGAATGGAGAGGTCTGGAATTTTTATTATAGGTACACTTCAACTGTGAGAGACATAATCTAAAAAAAAACCAGAAAATCATATTGTATGATTTTTAAATAATTAACTTGTATTTAATTGCATGAAATAAGTGTTTTATACAATAGAAAAACAGAATTTAGGATTTGGTACAGAAATCTTTGTTTTACGATTGTAGAGGTCAGACATTTCCTGTAGTTCTTGACCAAGTTTGCACACACTGCAGCAGGGATTTTGGCCCACCTCATACATATCTTTTCCAGATCTTTCAGGTTTCAGGGCTATTGCTAAGCTACATTGAGTTTCAGCTATTTTCGATAGGGTTCAGGTCTGGAGACTGGCTAGGCCACTTCAGGCCCTAGAAATGCTTCTAACTGACCGATCCTTAGTTGCCCTGACTATGAGAGGAACCCGCTATGACCCATCTTTAATGCTCTTACTGAGGGAAGGAGGTTGTTGGCCAAAATCTCCCGATACATAGCCCTATCCATCCTCCATTCAATACGGTTCAGTCATCCTGTACCCTTTGCAGAAAAATAACCCCAAAGTATGATGTTTCCACTCCCATGATTCACTGTTGGGACGGTGTTCTTGGAGTTATACTCATCCTTCTTCTTCCTCCAAACATGGCAAGTGGAGTTTATACCAAAAAGTTCTATTTTGGTCTTATCTGACCACATGACCTTTGCCCATGCCTCCTCTGGATCATCCAGATGGCCATTGGTGAACTTCAAATGGGCCTGCCCATATGCTGGCATGAGCGGGGGAAAGTTGCGTGCCCTGCAGGATTTTAATACATGATGACGTAGTGTGTTGCTAATGGTAATCTTTGAGACTATGGTCCCAGCTCTATTCAGGTCATTGACCAGGTCGTCCCATGTAGTTCTGGGCCTAACCTTTCTCAGAATTATTCCTACCCCACGAGGAGAAATCTTGCATGGAGCCCCAGACCGATCAAGATTGACAGTCATCTTGTGTTTCTTCCATTTTCTAATAATTCTGCCAAAAGTTGTTGCCTTCTCACCAAGTTGCTTGCCTATTGTCCTGTAGCCCATCCCAAACTTGTGCAGGTCAAATTTATCCCTGGTGTCCTTAGACAGCTCTTTGGTCTTGGTCATGGTGGAGAGGTTGGATTGTGATTGACTGAGTGTGTGGACAAATCTCTTTTATACAGGTAACAAGTTCAAACAGGTGCAATTAATACAGGTAATGAGTGCAGAGTAGGAGGGCTTCTGAAAGAAAAACTAACAAGTCTGTGAGAGACAGAATTCTTTCTGGTTGGAAGGTGATCAAATACGTATTTCATGGAATAAAATGCAAATTAATTATCTAAAAATCATACAATGTGATTTTCTGATTTTTTTTTTTTAGATTCTGTCCCTCACAGTTGAAGTGTACCTATGATAAAAAAAATGATAGATCTCTTCATTCTTTGTTGGTGGGAAAACTTGCAAAATCGCCAGTGTATCAAATACTTATTTTCCCCACTGTATTTGCTATTCCATGAAGTGAACACCAATTCTAGATACAATATTTAAGGTTTTCTGGAGCATTATGGTGTAGCTATGTTGGCATGAATCCAAGAGGATGTCTTATGAATGGCTATGCTCCTTGCTGATAGTCTTCAAATACAGAAGGCCCTTGAAATACAATATTTATTGCTTCTGAGATAACCATTGTATGTTGAAACCATAGTTCTATGGAAAACTGGTTTGTGATTGCAGAGCTTCCAAAATATCAATTCTACATAGTACAAAATGAAAAATAAAGAAAATTAAACTGATAATATGCCAGTCAGAAAGAGCATCTGGAAGATGAAAATCACTTTCTTTGATGAGGACAGGCGCTTCTTTGGGTCATGTACTTTTTACACAATGAACCTGAAAAAAGGAAATGGGGCCTTCACCTATAGGGCATGTAATGCCACACTGTATTGTAGACAGCCGCTACTGGACCACCAATCACTGCATGAACTTTACTAATACAGATGTTTTCACCAATCACATGAGCCGCAGATTGGAAGTGTCTGTGACATTGTATGTTGAGTGTGGTTTCAAGCTATAATGCCTGTAACGGCCGGAGTAATGGATCCGCTGGACAATCACAAGCAGTGGTAACGGCCATGCCAGGGAGCAGAGTCTAAGTAGGTCCCGGTATTCACCAGAGCCCGCTGCAAGGCAGGATGGGCTTGCTGTGGTGGGAGTCTACCAGGTCGTTTCCCATCACGTGACTAGCTTGCGGTGGCGGCCGAGGTGCAGCGAGGTACCGAATTGTAACACGAGAGCTGTAGTAGAGGACAGGCAGACAGGTCAGGGCAGGCAGCGAAGGTTCGTAGCCGAGAAACGTTACTAGCGGTCAGGAACATGGCAAGACAAGAACACACTCCAGAAACGCTTTTTCTAAGGCATGAGTCAACAGAGATCAAGCAGGGAAGTGACGTGGGTCGTGCCAATATATAGGGTCAGCTCCCGGCAATTAGTCAATTACCGGCATTCTGGCCCTTTAAATTTACAAGAGCGAGCGCGCCCCAGCCGGCAGAGGAGGACGGCGGGACAGGAGCGTGGTTGGGTAAGTGCCCGTACAATGCGTGCACCCACAGCCCGACCCGCGGCCAGTGGCGCAACCCATCCCTGGCAGAGACCCAGAGGAGGGGATAAGGGTGCGCTCACGGGGCCACTCGTGACAAAATCCCAGGAAAGCCCATTGTATTTTGAAAATATTGTATCCTGAGGCCATTGCATCTTGATGTAACACTGTACAGTACATTTTAGACATGTGCATAAAAAATAGACAAAATGAATGTGAAGAAGTAAAACTGCAAAATAAAACTTATAACAGTGAATTGAAAATATTTTAGGGGGATTTAGAAATTACCGTACTTTACTTTTTTTTAAGTATGGCGGTTGTACTTTAAATTCTTGAAATAATATATATGTAATGTGTGCATATGAAAGAATGCAACAGTATAGTCGTGAGAGCAGGTGTAATATGCAGTGCCCGTGCTTCTTCAGGTATGCTGTTTTCATGATCAAACTGACTTACCAAATCTCAGATCTGGAGAGGATTCAAGAATGTATCATAAACCACATTTCATAAACTGTTGTCATGGGAACAACAATGATAACAGAGCTAGATGGAGCTTTCTCTAAACAAGTCACCTTGTACTCTACATTTTTCGAATTTCTCCCTGTCTCAGAATTTTTAAGTAATTCTTCATATGTTCACAGTGGTCTATAGACATACATAGGTTAAAAAGTAATCCGTCACAGCTTGCATATTACATAACACTAAATGAACAGTCTTATCGTATTACTATGATAAGTTACAAATACCAAAACATTTGCAAAAAATGTATATACAGCTATACACAACTATTTTTTTGATAGGGTGCCAACAATTGCTTTAGAAGACTGATCTTAGTCACACATTTTGTAAAACTGATCACAGACAATGGATAACCATGTCAGATCATAGAGAACTTCCACCCAAGTTGTTAAAATAGCCATATATTATTAATCCGACGTGAAAGAAGCGGACAATGTTTGGTATTAAGTTTGTTTTAATTATAGAGGTTTTAGACTGGGCACAAGTTGTTAAAACAGGTGGTAGTGGATCCTCTGGAAACCCGCAAGCGATGGCGTAAGCCGTACAAGGGAGCGGAATCTAAGTAGCACCCAGTTTTCACCAGAGCCCGCCGCAATGCGGGATGGACTTGCTGCAGCGGGAAGCTACCAGGTCGCTTCCACTGGCGTGACTTGCTTGCAGTGGCAGCCAAGGGCGAACATGGTACTGAATCGTGAGACGGAGACGTAGTCGTGGACGGGCAATAAGGTCAGGACAGGCGGCAGAGGTTCGTGGTCAGAGGACGTAGCAGGAGGTCGGAAACACGGATAGGTCAGGAACACACTTGGAATGCTTTCTCTGTGGTACTGGGCACACATAGATCCGGCAAGGAAGTGTCGGGGCGGTACCGTTATATAGGGTCAGCGGCCGGTAATTAGCCAATTACCGGCACGCTGTCCCTTCAAATCTCGTAGAGCTGCTGCGCGCACGCCCTAGAGGGCGGTAGCGCGCACAGCAGCCGGACGAGGAGTGAGAGGAGACTGGAGCGTGGCCGGGTAAGTTTGTACTCACGGGGGAGCGAGTGAGTCCGCGGCCCGACATGCGGACCGCGGCGCCACTCGTCCCCAAAGCAGGGGAGACCGGGGAGCCACGGCTGCGCCCGCAACCCGACCTGCGGGGCGCGGGACCAGCCGTGACACAAGTTCTCTGGGGTGTTTTTCAGAATTCCTAATAAGCAAATGAGACAAAAAAATTGTGAACCATTTTGGCTACTAGGAGCTTGTACATGTAGCTGTCATATGCTGCCCTATTTAACATGCTGCTGACAGGTAAATGCTACTGGTTCAATTTAAAATATTCTACACCCATAGCTACTACCATTTTAGAAGGCAAAATCCAGACATTTAAGCGGGGTCCCCAAGACCAATAAAGGACTTACCTGGAACTCCCAGGATCGCCCCCCAAATTCCCTCTTACCCTGCCCTTTTTGCTGGATTTTCATGGAAAAACCTGGACTCTTGGCAAGTATGCATGCCATATTGATTAGATGATATATTATTATGGTAAATGAGTTAGACAGAATTGCAAAAACCTTTTTGTTGTCTGTCCACAGGTTGTCTTCAGCACAATATATTTAAAGGGAGTGCATAGCTCATTCATGGCGGGTGAACCACAGGGAGCAGGATTTCTTGTCTCTGTTAGATGTGCTTTACCCTAAATGCTATGACACTTCAGAATAAGAAAGGCTGTGAAATGGAGCCGGGCACTTCAGGTTGGGACAGTGTTCCTGAAGTTGTACTCATCCTTCTTATTTCTCCAAACATGGCAAGTGGAGTTGATACCAAAAAGCCCTATTTTGGTCTCATCTGACCACATGACCTTCTCCCCTGCCTCCTCTGGATCATCCACATGCTCACTGGCAAACTTTAAACAGGCTTGGACATGTGCTGGCATAAGCAGGGGGACCTTGCGTGCCCTGTAGAATTTTAATCCATGACGGTGTAGTATGTTAATAACGGTAATTTTTGAGACTATGGCCCCAGCTCTATTCAGATCATCGACCAGGTCGTCCCCCAATGAGGAGGGATCTTGCATGGAGCCCTAGACCATGGAAGACTGACAGTCATATTGTGTTTCTTCCATTTTCTTATAATTGTGCCAACAGTTGTTACCTTCTCACCAAGCTGCTTGACTATTGTCCTGTAGCCCATCCCAGCCTTGTGCAGGTCTACAATTCTGCCCCTGGTGTCCTTAGAAAGATCTTTGGTCTTGGACACAGTGGAGAAGTTGGAGTGTGATTGATTATGTGCAATTAATATAGGTAATGAGTGCAGAGTAGGAGGGCTTCTGAAAGAAAAACTAACAGGTCTGTGACAGCCAGAATTCTTGCTGGTTGGTAGGTGATCACACACTTATTTCATGCAATAAAATGCAAATTAATTATCTAAAAATCATACAATGTGATTTTCTTGATTTTTTTCAGATTCTGTCTCACACAATTGAAGTGTACCTACGATAAAAATTATAGACCTCTTCATTCTTTGTAGGTGGGGAAACTTGCAAAATCGCCAGTGTATCAAATACTTATTTTCCCCACTGTATATTGCTTACATAATCATAAGACGATGACAAACCTCAGCAGTCATATGTAGTTGCTCTTTTTAATATTTTTTTTACGTTGAACAATCCCTTTAAGAGGGAATTTGAATACTGTAAGTTTGTTTCAAAGAAAACATATAGGGGAATCTGTTTATTCATTTGCCTCTTCATTCATTTGACACAGCTTTAAGCACCTGTGCAGCAGAAAGTCGACAGATTTCTGCTATAATTGAAACCACTTTCTGGCATAAAATATAGTAAATATGTCTAGCTGCTAGAGGCCACACCCTCTCTCTTAAGCTCCACACACTTTTTAACATGGCAAGGAAAGTGTATAACAGTGTATTATATTAAAATAAAACATTTGTGACTTTTCTACACCACAAAACTGGTGCACAAGTTTTTATAAGTTACCACCAAAGTCTTAAAATGAGGCGGAAACAAGCAAAAGTGTGTGCCAGGCAGCTCCCCTGCCAACTTGGCTTGATTGACCCGGTTTTCTGCCTATTTACATATTGGTGAAAACAGGGAAAAACTGTGTGATTGGTGTAATCTGTATTCAGAATGACAGCAATTTTTTTTATCCATTAACTGTTTCCCGTCCTTCCACTCAATGATGTCCAGATCGTCCCAAGTGTAATGGGGAGCATTTAGATTCGGAGCCAAGGGCAGCACCAACTGTAAACACAGAGCTAACATACAGAATCAATATAACCCATAATACAACCATATAGTGATCATATGACCATATATAGTGGTGAAATTCCAGGACTACACAGTTGCTCTGCGGAGTATTATTACATTGCAGACAATATAACTTTAAACAGAACTCTATGTAGCCTAGGCACTGCTTTGATGCAGGTAGCTTGGTATCTGGATTTTATGATTGCCTCTTTCTAATTGGACGTTCTTGAATGTCCAGAAGATCATGCAGGCTCACAAGCAGAGCCCACACAACCAACAAGTGATATCAGCTGGCTATTAACTTTTTTGATGCTGCAGTCAGTAGCGAACTTGGTGATA